>WYDI02005818.1:5417-31072 GCA_009867235.2 Psittacus erithacus
AGCCTGGAGAAGAGAAGGCTGTGTGGAGACCTCATAGCAGCCTTCCAGTATCTGAAGGGGGCCTGTAAGGATGCTGGAGAGGGACTCTTCATTAAGGGCTCTAATGATAGAAAAAGGGGTAATGGGTTCAAGCTTAAACAAGGGAAGTTCAGGTTAGATACAAGGAAGAAATTCTTTACTGTAAGGGTGGTGAGGCACTGGAATGGCTGCCCAAGGAAGCTGTGAATGCTCCATCCCTGGCGGTGTTCAAGGCCAGGCTGGACAGAGCCTTAGGTGACATGGTTTAGTGGGAGGTGTCCCTGCCCATGGCAGGGGGGTTGGAACTGAATGATCTTAAGGTCTTTTCCAACCCTGACTATTCTATGATTCTTTGAGATAAGGTAAAAGTTGATTTTTCATGTTGTGCAGGCTAAAAGGGAAAAGCCTTTATTTTTTCTATGGACCCTTTCCTCCAAATTATCACAGAAAATATAAAAGGGAGAGGTAATGCTTAATCACCACTCCTGATGGTTTTATTCTTGCTACTATAACTTCTTTGGGAACATTCTAAAAATAGTTTTAAAATGTATACCTCCTATTTTATTTCATTCACTTCTAAACTGAGTGATGGATTAATTTTAAACTCTACTTTTTAATCCATTCCAAAGTGGTATGGGGAAATACACCTATGAGCTTCTGCAGAAGGGTATTATAAATTCTGAACATCCCTTGATGGAGATATAGAAAATTCTTAGATATGTTGGATATTTTGGTTCATGCTGGGAAACAGGCAGAAAAAAAGAGGAGATGACCTGGTGCTGCTGCACGGTCTGCATTTCAGTGCTGAAGCACTGGGTATGACACTAAGGTTGTGCTGCCTTAGCCAGCACAGATCCTACTGTTCAACCTTATGCTCCTTGAAGACATGTCCCTGCTCTGGAATTTATCCCATGTCAGGCTAATAGTTTATCAGCAAAATCACCCTCATCTCGATCATTCAGGGGAAAAAGTGGTTGCAGGGAACGAAAGAAACAAAGAGGACATGATTTCTCCCACTTTTAGAAAAGTTCAGGTGACTCTAATGTCCTGTGGGAAGATGTGTAGACTTTTTCACGCATACTCCCTTCTTTGTCCTCCTCAGAAAATAATTCCTTCAATTAATGTGCTGCTTTAACATGAAATATTGGTATGTTTGGCAGTAATGATGGTGGTGCGACTGAAACTGTTAGTTCCAGTTTTACTTTGAGGGACAGTGCTTTGATTGGATTTCTAGTTCTTCAGTAAGAATTCTCCTTGTGCAAGAGGAGAAATAATACATTGAAGTTGTGCCCTTTAGAAGTGGTGGACTTTTTTTTTTTTCAGTATAAAAATAAAGTCAAGAAAATTGGCTTCAAAACACATTCCTAATGTCTAAGCCATTCTCTGGAATATACAAGTACTCAGACCAAGGGGGGGAAAAGGAGAGTAGATGAAGAGATTATTTTAAAAAGTATTATTTTCTTAAGGTCAACTCTTACTGTAACACAGCTTAGCTGTACAACCCTCTAAAAGTTTTATCTCTTATGATAATATTTGAACTTATTCATGATCAGTATTCACAGCCAACCATTAGTTTACTTAAGTATTCAATAATTTTAAATGTCAAATGAATTTGTTCTTATCTAGTATGCATGATAAGAAAATATTGTTTACTGATCCCGCTCAAAGACGGTTGGATCACTTAGCTTATTATAGAACATACTTCACCGCACAATACAGAAAGCCTGGCCAGGAGGATCAACCCTTTAGATGAACTTATGTCCAAGTATTGATGGCAGTAACATGCCTTCAAATAACTGTTTGAAATATGAAAGGTTACACATCCACAGAGGTGTCTAAAATTGGAAATACAAGAAAGCTGCCATCTGATGGTTGTGCTTCTATATAGGGGCTTTTTCAAACTTTCTCTGGAGCTTCCAGATTAGGCCTCATCTTAGCAAAGACTCTTTTTTGCTAGCACCTGACTGCCTATACATGATAATTCTGATATTTTTTTGCGTGAGTGAGGTGGGTTTTTCATGCTTATGTTGTCTGTGGTGGTGTTCTGGTTTGTGTGCTCTGGTTTGTGTTTTCGAGGGAGAGGGTGTTTGTGGTTTGCTGCTGGTTAGCAGCTTTTGTTTGGGTTTTTGCCTTTCTTTTTTTTTGGTTTTTCTTTTTTTTTTTTTTTTTTTTTTTTTTTTTTTTTTTTTTTGGTTGTTGTTGTTCTTCGGGAAGGAAATAAAATCAGCTGGAACTGAACCCTAACGTTGGGCTGCTCTTGTCATCATTCATACGCCCCTTCCCCCCTCTGAACAGCGATCTCTCGTCCTCCCGGCAGCGCAGCCCCCAGCTCGCCGGAGCCCCGGCTCCGGCGTCGGCCTCTGTCCCAGCGCGGAGCCACCGCCCCGCGGCCGGCCCTGCCGGGAGGAGCCAAAGGAGGGACGGCCATGTCGCCGAACCGCCCACCTTCCAGGGTCGTGGAACTCGGGCTCAGCGGCTGTGCGCAGCTGGGCCGACTGCTCCCGATGAAGGAGGGGTCGGAGTGGCTGGGGCCGGGTGGTTGTTTCCCCCGAGCTCCCGCCAGCGCCTTAGGAGGGAGGCGGCGGGCCGCGCCTCTGCTTCCGGGGCTGCTCCCCCGGCACTGTAGGTTGGGATCGTTTTCCCTTATACAGTACGTGTTTTTTTCCTTTTTTTTAACTTTTCTGCACTGACGTTCCGCGTGAAAGCCTCTGGAGCGAGCTAGCTGCTGAGTCCGGGCAGCTGCAGAGTCCCGCCGCCCATCCTCCATCCAAACCAGTTTCTCCGGGGCACCTTTAACGAAGTCTTTCTAATGCAAAACGCTTGCAAACCCCCGGCCACTAACGCTGTTAGGCGGGAGAATGCGCAGGTCGGAAGGACTGGGGGCAGAGCGGTGTGCGGAGGTCCTTGCCCCCATCGGAGGTCCTGCCTCCCAGCTGAGTGCGCCCCGACCTAGGCCAAAACCCGTGACCCCGTTGGGGGGGTCCCTGATGCACGCTTGCGTTCCCCTCTTGCCCACGGGTATGCATCGTATCTTGAGCAGTATTTTGTAAACAGATTAAAGCATCCCACTGACATAATAGTTTCGCTTAGCTGTTGATTTACAGCTGGCCTTGAGCCATAGACTCTTTTTCATGAAAAGGAGCAGCAAACGAAAGACGACGTACTGGCTGTTTCGCGAAGCCACCGGCACAGGAGGTTAATGTTTGCCCTGCTTTATCCTCGCAAATTCCTGCGTTATATTTGCCATGCAACAAGCCCCCATCTGCAGACCCACGCAGTCCATTGCCCGGAGGTTTCCCAGTTAGCCGCTTTGCATGCAGGGCCGTTCCTTCCAGCGGTCGCTTGCAAAGCAAACGTCCCTGCTGGTGCCCGCCCTGGACGCCCTATCCCCCGGGACGCAGGGGAGGAGGAGAAGGCGAGCAGGCTCCCCGCTGGGGGTGCGCGCCCCAACCCCCCGTCTCCTGCATGCAAAGGTTGTAACTCAGAAAAATAACTTTACTTATAACTAAGGTTATCGGTCAATTTGTTCTTGGGGCAGACCACAGGCTAAAATAGAGGAAGAAAGCGAGCAATAATGGGACAGGCGACAGCGCCAACACCAAACTGCAGTCACTTATAGCGCCAGGCCTGGACTGTATGCCCTCCCCTCCCCGAGCCGGGCCCGCGTGCCGTTGGCTACAGTTAACTTGAGGGGTTTTATGGTTTCCTGCACATGTTGTTTTTCTTCTCAATTATAATGAAGTCCAGTGTTGCCAAACGGATTGTTTCTCTGGGGGCTCTGGTGACACAAGTTATTGTCTCCAGATAGCTAAGTGGAAGTCAGGCTAAAATATATATTTGTATGTATGTGCAAATATACACAAATGGGAAACACTCATACATTCCTTGCTGCCTGCAATATAGCTCAAGGCACATCTCTCACCAGAGGAAGCACCCGGAATTAAGCTAAACAATGATACGTTGCCATATGTATGCCTTTCTTCTTATAGACCATATTTCTAACATAATTGTTTTGGGAGGAAAAGTAGTAGCCCTTTAGTAAATGGAAAGCTAGCAAATTTATTGCAAAGCTTTTTTAGTGGAGATCTATGTAAAAGAAAGCTAGATTTTAGGAATTTCAGATAGTGCCTGACTGTAGGCTTGCCTAACGCTGTATCCTTTCTTGGACATGGGCCAGTGGGGGGTGTCTACAAAAAGGTGCATTTCCACAGCATCATGACATCTGCTGCTCGAGATTGCTGTTGCTGTTGTTTCCGCCTGCTGCCCTGCTGTTGCTGCTGCCGGAGCCTCTGCCCCAGCCTGTGTGAGAGGCCCCAGACCTGCTCCTGGAAGCTGCATCCATGCTTGAACAAACAAGGCGAAGCAAAATTGCTCCTACCCTGCCAAGCTTTCACTGTGGGAACTAGTGTTTTAGAGACTTGTACAGCCACACATGGTCATCGTCACCAGTGAATCCTATTCCACTAATTTATTAAATCCTCCACAGCATTCTTTTGTTGCCTGTGGCTTCCATAGTATCTTGTGGTAATGCTGAGTGAATTTGTTTGTGTGCTGAGTGAAAAAATGAAGTTTCTGTATTCTATTTCAATTTTGGTGTAGGTAATTTTGTCCATTCTCATACTGTGACAACTTTGTCTCTTCTTCAGCTTTTGCTAAGGCACTCTTTGCTGTTTCTCCATCAGCTTGTCTCATAGTGCACTGAGATACACAAAAGAATTCAAGTGGAATATATAAATAAAAAACCACTGTAATAGGGCACATGTCTGTCACTGAAATTTATTTTTAATAGACATTAATTTTAAGTAATTATTTTCTTTGTAAATCATTAATTTACCTGCAAATTAGATGAAGACTATTCACCTCAAGACTGTATATATAATTTTCAGTAATCAGGCCTGTCTCCCCTGTGTATCATTTAATTTCCTTTCCTTCCTTGTGAAGCAGCAGGTGATGTGACTGCGTGCATCGACCATATTGTATTTTCTTTCTTTTCCAGCACCAAAGTAGGGTTCCCTGAGAGTCAGCAATGCTGAGCACATTTGCAAGCTTTGTACTCCCGTTACACTCCCAGCAGAAATGGCCTGACCAAGCGAGCGAGAGGCCTCTTCAGCCTCCTCATTAGCTGTTGTGATATGCACTTATATGATACATGATGCAGTAGGTGCCAGATGAGTGCAGAGCCTTCAGGCTGGCCAGTCCCTTCACTGCAACATCTGCTTCCACAAGAAGGTGAAAAAAGCAGACTAGTCCTTAACCTTCCTCTCAAGGGCTCTTTACTCTGCAAGTTGGATCTAGTTTTTGAAAGTATATATTAGGGTTAATTCTTCCTGTAGAGTAACTCTATAAAGGTATCTGAAAAGCTTTGAAGACATTAACAAGGTATTACAATGTGACCTCCTGGGTCTACATATGTTGTGATCATCTTGATATGCCAGAGTTCAAAAATTATTATCCACCTCCCACCATTTCACCCTCTCCTCTCCAGGGTCCTCAAATGAGCTCTAAACATCAGCTATGATTTTTGCCACCAACATGAGGAAAATAAATGTAGTTACCTCCAAGATGGGCATACCGTGGCACAAAAGGTGCCACCCAGGACTTAGTGATTACTCAGTGACTGCTCTGATCTGCGCTTTGTGTGTAAGCATCTCAAGGCAAGAAGTAGTGTTTACTGAACACACAGTAACCAACCTACACTAACAGAATTCCCTGAAATGTGATTTAGGCATAACTCATAGGTACAGCTATGCAACATCTCCTAACAGTACATATTTGGCTAAATGATCCTATTCTGAGTCACTTCTATGCCTTTTTTTTCTACCAATACACTCATTTCTAGTATCCTTTCTTCCCCTGTACTAGCTCTTCCATGTTTTGGCAATCAAAGCTTAATTCTTCCTCATGGCAGAAGAGAATCCACAAACTCTAAATGGCTCCTGTTTCATCTTCCCTTTTAAGTGAGTTTATTTGAAGAAAATGACAATATAGCAGCAGCTGCTGGTGGTGACATTCTTTGGTTTGTGATAGAGGAGGTTAGTTGTCCATAACTCGTCTTTGATGCTATTTGCTGACAGCTAACAAATACTGATCAGTCTCTTCATGGACCCCTGTGTAACCTGTCCTCATCAGAAGCGCTGTTAGCTCGCTTGAGCAGGAGGAGAAAAAGGGCTTGCAGAAGTAAGAGCAAGACTTGTAGGGCCCCTATGGCTCTTACAAAATGATGGGAATTAGACAGAAGGAGAAACTCAGGCTGGGCATCACCTGGTCAAGCTGTGGGCTTTGGGTTCTGTTTGGCACCTTTATGGCAGCAAAGTACTAGACAAAATGTGTGTTATACTAGCAAAGCTATGCTTTGTTGTGTTGGCAGTGCCCTTGTAATGTCGACCTGGAAGAGAAAACGTTGATCTTTCTTATCTTTCCTCAGTTTCTTCCTGGGCTCTCCCTGCCCAGTCTCCAGTTTACATTCCTTTCTCTGACCTTTATTCTTCCTGAGCGTCTTCTTAACCTTCTTCACAAGGAATTTGCTAATATAATGTTAAAGATGAAAATTCCCATTCAGTGGACCCAGAGCATTATGACTTTCCTGCTTCCCAGATACCTTTTTTATTCTGTTTCAGCATCCATCTCCTTCCCTTGCGAAGGGCATGTTGCCTAATGTGTGGCAGTAGAATGAAATCCTATTTACGATGTATCCAAGATGTATCCATGCTATGTTATGATCCTGAATTTTGTCCAAGGCTCTCAGATGAGGGTATCTCTGCACACTGTCTGCCTCAAAAATAGCACCAAGCTGGGTACAAACTGTGACTGCATTTCTGAAAGCTAAATGACAACAGCTGGTATCTAACTGAATAATTCAAAAGGCTGTTGCTCAGGTTGACTGCTTTGAACAACTGCGTTTGCTATGAAGCCAGGCAAGATCTGACTGCATGATCTCAGCACACCTCACCAAAACCTGTAGACTTCGGTTAAACCCGAACCACATCTTTCAAATGGTCAAATTCTAGATGTGTCTGAGAAAACACAGTAGAGTGACTTTTTGCTGTAGCAGCCTGCCTCAAGTTCGCGACTGCCTGCAGCTCATGGTCTGTTCTTCTCAAGAAACAGAAGCAAACATCCAAATATTCTCAGGACCCTGAAACTGCTGAAGCTGTAATTACAGGCACAGTGGTTGCTAACAAGGATGTGTTGACCGGGCGCAGGTGACTGGTGTGCTGATGACAGCAGGTTACACAGGACAGTGAGGGACCTGGTAAGTGGCAAAGGGAATAGCAGTTTAAAGGGGGATCTGGGCATTTCTCCAGACTTGAACAGCTGGGTCTGGATCAGTTTACATCCATTAGAGCATATCCAGATGTCTTCAGACTCTGGACTAGGAACTGCTATGATTCAGAAATACGGCATTTGAGGTATTGCTCCTCTGGTGCCATTGATTCAGACTTACTTAGGGTACCAAGAAGGGCAAACTAATTTAACATTATATATGTAACTTTAGCGCTTAATTTCTAGAGAGGGATGCATTTTCAGTAAATATTCAGTTGTTCCAGAAAATAATTTCTTTCTGTAATAAGAAAGCAACATGACTATTTTCTAGTGGAAGAACTTACATAGTTCTAGCTGTAGGGAAACGAGTAGTACAGTGGATAAAACAGGAGGTCAGAAATAGGCATCTTCATTTTAACTCCAGGTCTTCCTGCAAACTTTGTCCAAGACTCAATGTGACTTAGAAAATCTTGTTATGCTGCTTTCCTTTGGATTGATTTCAGTGGGGTTTTTTGGTTGTTGTTATTTTTTTATGGGTTTTTGTTTGTGTGGGGTTTTTTTTGTTGTTGTTGTTTAATCAATTTAAATGTCTGACATTTCTAGAGAACAGGGTAATAGAACAGCATAAGAGCAAACTTATACATTCTCATTCCAAAAAAAAAGAGGAATCCTGGGTGTTTAAAACTCTAGTTTTGTTCTCTTGGGTCAGCTTTAGGAGAAAAGAAGTATGAAAATATTCTTTGCTTGAGTTCCCTCCTAGCTTTTAAGAGCTCAGACATGAAGCCTTATAAACTGAGTGCTTTGCTTACCTCTCCTGGGGGATTAGGGGACCAGAACATTACTTTTATGGGGCCAGGTGGAGACAGCTGGGCCTATTTAGCCTGGAGAAGAGACAACTGAGAGGATAAGGGGCAATGGGCATAAACTGAAACACAGGAAGTTTCATCTTAGTATCAGGAAAAAACTTTGAGGGTGACAACACTGGAACAGGCTGCCCAGACAGGCTATGGAGCCTCCTTCTCCGGAGATATTCAAAACCTGCATGGACATGATCCTGTGCAATATGTTCTAGATGAACCCCTGCTTTAGCAGGGGGGTTGGATTAGATGATCTCCAGAGGTCCCTTCCAACCCCAGCATTCTGTAATTCTGTGATCCTGAATTGAAAATGCACACTACTGCTCTGGAGCTGGTTGCAAACGGAAGGTCACAAACTCCAGCTCAGCTTATCTAAATGGTAGTAATTTCATGTAGTTCTGAAAGACTGCATTATCACAGTGAAAGATACACACTGTGAGTTAGACTTTGGCTGACGTATTCAGTGATAATTACATAAAGGAAGCTTCCTAATTCCATTAGCAAATAGTTCCAGGTTTAGATAGAAATGAAATCATAGTGTTGTCTCCTCTTCTATTGTATTATTATTGTTGTTATGTAGTTGTTGGTGCCCTCAATTATAGATCAGCATATCATGTCCTTTGTACACTTTTAAGTGCAGGACATAAAGAGAAGACCCACTTCAGATTATTTACAGTTTAAATGTAGGACAGAAAAGAAGCCACAGATATGAGCAGAAAACAAAGTAGTATTGCCATTCGGTTTGGCAGTGCTCATCTCACTACAGCAGCAGCCTGAGCTAGCTGCTTTTTTGTTCTTTGCAGGTATCACAGATAAAGGTAGCATCTTTAAAGATTAACAAGGAAATTGGAGAACACACGTAAGTTTGCACCAGTGAACTGGGACCTCTTCCAAAGTATTTTTCATGATGAGAGAAAATACAAAACATAACAAGCAAACTGTTAAGAGGCTGGGGTCATGAGGTGATCACAGCCAGCTCATTACAGCTGCACAGGACCAGTAAGATACTCAGTAAGCATGTGGCAGTGCTGGAAAAGACCTTGACATAGCCTTATTTGTGAAAAAGGGCTAGGACAAAAGCATGAGTCGGGTTATTGTGGTGAAGCCTATAGGCCATGAAAATTATTGTTGAATCAGAAAGTGCGGATGCATGGGAAGGAGGAAAAAAATAGTCCAGTAGTTGAGACACAATGTGATGTGGAGTTCAAAAAGAGAAGTTTAGGAAAAAGGCCAGTACTATTAAAGCATAGTCTAGATACCAGAGCAGAATTGTTGCTGGTGACTAACAAGAAACTGATGTCTTATGGCAGTAGTTGAGAAAGAGGTAGGAGGAAGGCTTTATGAGCCTAATGGAGATGGAAAATTGTATCTTTGTTTAACTCAGACAAACTATGCAATCTGGCTGGCTCATTATCCACAGGCAGCATCAGAGACAAAAGGAGAGGTTTTAATTTCTTCTGAGGTGAGGATGTCAGCAAATCATTGTGTAAGCCAATGGAACCTTGTTTCTACAGAATATATCTCAGGAAATAGCCATGAGTGGACTCTCTGACGTCTAATTTGTATGTTACTCTCTGCTGCAACATACCTGGCTGTACCTGGAGTACACTAACTTTGTTTCCCTGGTCAGCCCCACCTGGGACTCTTACCCACCCCTCAAGGTGGTCATTTAAGTTGAGACCTGGGCCTCCAACCTTTCTCCTAGGCATTTCCCTTTGTAAAGTCTGTAGAAATATACTGTATTTGGGACCTCAGCTTCTTTCTGAATACATTATGGATGGCTGAATGAATGAATGAGTGAATGAAGACACACGTATGACACATTTTCGGGAATGCAGGATAAAAAGGTAAGTCCAAAGAACCTTTGCCTATAGCCATCTCCAGCTGGTGAAATGGGCTTTGAAGGGATTTGAAAGTTGTGCTGGTGCTACTTTGGGTGACCCTAGCACTCAACATAGGACCTGGCATCTCGTGGCCTTACAGATCAGGTAAGGTTTTTGTTTGCTGGATGCCAAATGAAAGGTTTGCAGTTTTTGTCACTGTGTTTGTGACTGGCATGTCTGTTCAAGATCTGAAACTCAGTTAATTGAGAATTGTCCTGCAATAATGTGATATTATGAAAGAATGGGAAGTAACATCACTTACAAAATACAATTACTATTTAATATTATTTTGTCATAAATACAGTTGTGTCATAGGTGTGCTAAGGTGTAGCTAATGCTTTTGTCATAAACGAATTACAAACATGTAGAGCAAAGTGTCTTCATAAAGAAATATACACTTGCACATTTACAAACAATTTTTTCACCATGGTGCTCTGAGAACAATAATGGTGACAAATAAAATAAATAAGCTGGTTTCACAGCAAGGGGATTGATTTAGATCAAAGTCATTTAAATTGCCAATTTTAATCATGATTTTAATTGTGAAATTGGAAACCTTGATTTAAATAATTGATTTTCATCTTGTTTTGCATTTGTGCTTCCTAAGTATTTTTCTAAAGAAAAGTTGATTCTCATTGGCTGGTGTAATTCAGTATTTTCTTTTGCTAACCGTGAGGATTATGTACATACTATGTCTGTATATATTAAAGTGTTTTAACATATATTTACGCAAATTCTAAATTTATACACTTTAGTCATGTTAGAAAAATAATTAATGTCTATTTTCTGAATTTCTAAATTATGCTTTTTTTCCCCTCAAGCATTGCTTCTGATGGTACCTAGATGGTAATTAGAATTTCATTAAAAACACATAAAATCTGGAAGAAGAGGTGGTGTTAGTTAAAACATATTGGGTAGCTAAAAAGTAGTTTTGTTAGAATGCATTTGTTTTAAAAAGCAAGGTCTAGATCAGCCTTGGACTTCAGACTGGCAGCTATGATCAGCTATTTTAGTAAGGTATTAGTTGTTTGAATCTCCCAGCCAGATAGGGCTATGTTGCTAAAATCTTCTCAGACCTCTTTCAAAGGACTGTGTGGTGAAGCGGAGATCTGGGAAAGGAGCAAGGAGAGGAGGCCACCAAAGACATGAGCTCCTGTGTGGTCAGTTGCAGCCTCTGCACCCAAACTGGTGTCAGTGGAGAGCAAGGAAAAGGGGAGAAGCCACCAATCACCCTCAGCCTCCTAGGATAAGGACAAGGTGTCCTTCACAGCTTGCTGGAAACATCTTTTAACAGTGGTTTTGAACAAAGTAGGTGATTTCTACCCCTGCACCATCATGGAGTTTAGTGCCAACATGCTTCTGCAGAGCGTGTCCTAACTTGATTGTTAAATTACCTTGATGGTCTGTGGTTATAGAGCTGAACTGTCACTCTGACTTCCACTATTTTAGAAGCAGACTAAAGTGGCTCATAATGCATTTTAGCCTAATTGAGCAGGGAAAAGGGACCATTTTACTTTTAATCTCTGTTGTTTGCTTTGTGTGTCTTGGCATTACTATAATGGTCTCCTGGAAGACCTGGTCGGTTGAGATGGTTCTTGATTTGCTGTACCGCAAAGTATGATTTATTTCATTTTTGACACTGAAGAAGGCTTTCATACTTAATCAGCAAAAAATGTAGCAAAGTTTTATGATGCTTTCTTTTTTAGTTTTAAATGCATTTTCAAGGTCTTAAACTGTCTTTTGGGTATGGAGTAATGAGGAAGATATCCCAGTTAGCAAAGGAAGTGCTAAACCTTGAACATCTTGATTGTCTAGTTGATTAAATCAATAATTTTATTTATTTTTTAACCTTTCATCCTGATAACAAAAGATCACTTGTGAGTGTTGACTCTTTCACTATTGATTGTTCCTTTAGGTACTGAAGCTGCTGTGGCTATAGGGAGTTTTGAATAAAAACTTTGGAGGGTCTATATGACCCTCAGTGTTACACATACATCTCTATCTGTGATAAAACTGAACACAGCAAAGGTGCCCTAAATACACTCCAAAACATTTTAAGATGTATACAGAATAGATGGTTTGACTTATAAAAGGACAAGCTTAAATAACAGTTGTTTGAAACTTTCCCTATAACGATCTGTCTAAAAATTTCTTGGTCTTCTTTTTCTACTTTGGCAAAGGTAGTTTTCTGTATGAAGAAGGTAATATTGTCAAAACATTTTTATTTGTTTGGTTTTGGTTTTTTTGGTTTTGTTTTCTTGGGTTGTTTTTTGGTTTTTGGGTTTTTTTTAGTAAAAGACCATCACTCTTCCTCTTGATTTCTGCTTAAGTAAGTTGGATTTTTTTATTATTATTTTTTGTTAACAATATAATAAGTGACAGTCAGACCTAGGAAAAGTAGCAAAGTACTAATTAAGTCCTATCTAATCTCAGTCTTATCTGGCCATCCATGCTCATAATTACTTTCCTAGGTTTTAAAGGCACTAATCATTTAGTAAAGCCAATTGTGCAAATTCAGAAAAAGGAATTGTTAATTCAGCCCTTGCAGAACAAGCTACTAATTTCACATATTTTTGTTAGCATTGTGTTAGCATCACTGTTGTTCCAAGTGTCTATTAGTGCTTTATCTCTGTAAAGGCAAGGACAAGTCATGGCTGACTCTTTAATCTCAAATATATAGTAGTATTCTATGAGTTCTGTACTGTGAGGATGCTAAGGCACTGGAATGGGTTGCCCAAGGAAGTTGTGAATGCTGCATCCCTGGCAGTGTTCAAGGTCAAGTTGGACAGAGCCTTGGGTGACATGGTTTAGTGCAAGATGTCTGTGCCCATGGCAGTAGGGTTGGAAGTAGATGATCTTAAGGTCCTTTCCAATCATAACTATTCTATGATTCTATGGTTCTATGTGAATGTTGAAAGAGACACACAGAAAATAACCCAAGAAGACAATATGAAAACCCACTCTATATAGTGGTGAAAATTGTATTAATGACAGTGTCTTGATGCACCATAGCCATGACTGAGACAAATTTGAGCGTAGTGATTCTCTACTTTGGAAATTCAGTTGACTTAATACCAAATTGGTTAATTTTGAAAGATTTCTTAATTTATATGTGTAGGTGGTTTAAAAAAAGACATTGCATTATTGCTTCCATTGTGCTTTGCAAAGCAGGAAAATTGCCTCCCTTCCTCCAGTAAAATCTGTTATTTTTATGCTTTAGAGGAATAAACATAGTTTCTCTCTACTTCAAAACATCCCTTTCCTCTGATCCTCAAATAGCTACTTTTAAAGAATTTCTTACCTTTTTGTTCAAGATTTTGACTTATCTCCAGCCCTGCATATCTTTGAGCAACACCTCAGAGCTCTCACACCAAGTTTTTTTGCCTCTCAGTCTCTTTAATTCAAAGTTGGCCCCAAATATTGCTCCATAACAAATAAAAGTACTCAATGTGTGTGAGTTATAAGACTAGGATTTTGTAAGATCTTCTGTACAGGTGGAACATAAATTCCTTTAATACATACACAAGTAGAAGATAGGAAATATTTAAAATTCTAAGAGTGCCCTGCTTGTAGGGTAAATTCTGATTAACAGCTGATAAACAGTATTCAAAGTTTTCCTGCCATATGTAATAATGTAAGAGATGAAAGAGGTTATAAGTTGCTTTCAGCTTAGTCCATTTTACTGGGTATCATGTCAGGGATTAGATTTAATTTGATCCTTTGAGAAAAGAATTTTTTTTAATAAAGTAGCTGATCAGATGTAAGGATAAATTAGCATATTACTCTGTAGTAATACGTGTTAAATTGGATAATGTGTTACCTCTGATGGTATCACAGAAATTACTGTGATAAAATGTTGCTTGTCACAATTCAGTGGAATATAAGTATGTCCTAAAACTATTCACAAAATAAAGGGGTTTGAACTATTCAAATTGCTTGTCATGGAGAGTAAACAAAACTAAGATGCCCTTAATTAAGCTGGAAAAGAGACAACTTGTGGTTATGTTATAGAAGTCTTGCTGAATAAGTGAAACAACGCAAATTTCTCAGATGCACATAAACCAAACTTGAACTTTACGGATTCAATAGCAAAGGCAATGGCAGAAAGACGGGATAAACCTCACAAGGCAATGAACTTATGTATCCTAGCTCTGCCTTCTTATGCTGGCTTGAAGATGGATTTTAGCTGACAGAAGCGTTTCAAAATGGCATAATATCTGACTAAAATTCCTAATCTTCTGCTCCTGGGTGGAGGGGCTTTGCCTGAAGAAGGCTGTGAAGGCTCAAGGAGTGATCCCTGCCCCAGATTTACCTTGTCATTTCTGCAAAGCTAAAGCCCTTTTTTTGCTCTGTTTATTTGTTCTATTCTGTACTTTAGCTGAGGCACCATGAGACCCAGAAATTACTCAAATAGCAGCAGCAGAGATGAGAAAATGAAGATTAGCTCACATGTTAATTAGCCAGCTTCACCTTATTATACACAGTGCACCCTAAGACTGTAAAAATATGCCTTGGTGTTTCTGGTTGATTTTTAATCTTTCATACTTTTCTAATGAGAACACCTGAAGTGATGTTTTATGAAATTTGATGCAAAATGTGCTGAATCCAGGCGGAAAAGGGACCAGTGATTTACATCTGCTTTGGAATATGCCCTTAGTGGGAGGTAAAGTAACTTTTCTACTTGGGTATTCCCCTTCTGAAATAACTCTCTTCCATCTCTGAACTTGACTGCTTTGTTCAATAGGCCTTGTTTATACATCCTGGTTTTAAAGATTTTGTTTGGTTGGTTGGTTGGTTTGTTTGTTTTGTCTTTGTCAGTAAAAGCTGAGGTAATTCTGTTCAGAAATTACTGAAAAACTCAGGATTAGTTTGAGAAGAGTCTCCTGGAGGACTTGCAGGATGTAATATAAGCCACCTGACAGTTCCAGCTAGGGCTGTCTGAGTCAGTATGAAAGAGGGTGATGTACATGATAAAGCTAGAATTGCAGAAGTGTTCAGAAAGAGAAATCCTGATTATTTTTTTTTTTATTATTATTGTTATTTTTATTAGAACCTATTGCATATTTTAAGCTACTTCTGTAGGTGCTTGTACCTGTGCCATACAGCTGCAGGTCATAATCCCATGACTCCAAGAATCCTACTCATTGCCTTTTAAAATCAAATGCAATGAAGCATTATAGCAATCTGCAATAATATCCACTTCCTGCCAGCTAATCAGGTCTGTGCACCCATGCACAGAATTAACGTGCATGGCAACCACAATGGTAGTAGCAGTGCCCAGACCAGCATGCAGGCTGGAGAGATCCTACAGCATCAGCTGCTGGCTGTGACTGGCCACTGTTGTTTCTCCTCCCCATGAATGAAGGTGTTGTGTGGGTTTGGGATGCCCATACACTGTGTGAGCAGAGAGCCAGGTGCTTATTGGGAAGCACCGGATTCACTGAGCTGGTGGTTTGCTTCTGCAAAGGTCTGGACAGGCTTCACAGTGAGCACTGCGTGATTGAGGAGGCAGTGAAGAAAGTTGTTTGAGCACTCTGTAATGCAGGAACTCTTGAATAAGAAGTCTTGACTGCCAAAAAGGATGCGCACAGTGGGTTTCAGATGTTTGCCAATAAACCTTATTTCTTTCATTTATTGTCTTGAGAATGTCTCTCCCAGCAGGAACCCTCCTTAAGGTGCCTAAACAGCAATTTTCGGCAGTGGAGAAAAATCAGCTAAGGAAAATTAACCACAACATCACTTGATGCCACTCTTTTGTTCTCTATCAAAGCTTCTGTTTCTGAAATTGGAGATCATTTGAGAGCTTGGAGTTGTTGCAGTTGGCTGCAGTTGTGTCTAAATGCTTCTCTACCTCATAATTTCTGATAACCCTTCATATAAAATTACTTTGATGTATTGTGACTATCTAGTGTGTGCATAGCACTTTTTATACAGAGATCAGCACAAATCTGGTGAGATTCTACTTTGTCTACAGCTTATTCACTTTATCTAACTGGGTGTTTAGTCTCCTGATGGAAAATATCTCCTGTTTCTGGTACCTAGAAAGCAGTGTTGTCTGTGGTCACTTCAAAGGACATTTTCCTCATCAGATATGCTTAATATTAGCTTAAATCAAGAATAATTTTAAAATTTGAATGTTTAAAAATGTTAATACATTGGAACATTTTTAATTCTTTCCTTGATGATAAAGCAAGGAAAGTATCTCTTTTCACACTGATTTTTAATTTCAGAGTTTTATGTAGAAATCTTTATGGAGGTAACAAGTTGTCGTCTTTGTAAAAGATGTTGTCTATGTGATATTGAGAAACAAATGCAGGAAGCAAACAATATAAGTAGACACATTTTGCAACTAAATAGGTTAAAAAAATAGTCTGGTCATCCTGTGGTGACTGGAAGCTGAGTAACAAACGATTAATAATTTCTCTGCAGCCTCTAATTGTGGCTGGTCAGCTATGGGCATGATTTTCAGAAGTTTCAGTTTTTCACAGCTATTTGTTCATTTGATATGATTAAATATAATGACCTAAGCTCTTTTCATGTGCAGTTGTCTGTGAGGCTGGGGTTTTGGTAGTGGTGGTGGTTTTGTTTTGCTTTGGGTTTTTTGGGGGGGTTTCTTTAATGCTTTGGTTCTCCTGCAATTCATATTCTGAGTTAGCAGGACCCTTTTTTGCCCCAGAGTTTTTAAATGCAGAGGAGATAAATAGGGTTACATTGATTTTTATTTTTTTTTTTTTTTTTAGATTTTCATTTCTTTTTAAGTATCTGTGGTAATGAAAGTGCAAACTTCATGGGCAGTGTTACTGCCATAAAGATAGATGATTTAAGAGCAAAGGAAATTTCCCAGAAGCCCTTCCAGTGCTTTTAAACGGACCTGTTCAGTACAGTATGACTTCATAAAACAAACCACCACAAGAAATATTCAAAGTTCTTTTGATATGTGGATCCAAGTGTTTCTGATCTATGTATTAGAATATAAAATCTGCATATTCAGCTATCACTAAAGCTGATAAATTGCTGAAACAGCTCTGACATGCACATTGTATACATAGGTATCTTAGTGAATGAATAATGCAAACCAGAGGTTTCTGGAGTTTTAACTAGAGAGGAGTGAGGCTTCCTATCAATAGTTACAGCCTGACTCTCCATCAACTTGGAGCTTCTGTGAACATTTGTATCTGTGTGAAGTAAGCTTAAGAAGAATTTAAAAATGCTCCACTGGAATTTACATGGCTCGGGAGGCTCGTAATAGGATGAGTGTCTTTACTTCAGGTCACTGATTTAAATCCCAGTTAGAAATAGCCAGAAGTCATTACAATCTGACAGCCGTTTGGTGACCTATGAAATGAACTGGTAACAAGAGCCACCAGTTGCCAACAGGATGTGGCAAATTTGCTTCACACCTGTGAAGCAAATTCAGGAGCCTGCAATTAGAGAAACAAGGGTTTTTCTTTTTCTTACTTATCTTGTTCTCACTGCCCAGCCTGCACTGAACAGTGTGCAATTGAGTTTTATCCATTAATAGGAGATTTTCTTAGAATTACAGTCTTGGTGGCTGATCCTCTAAATCTGCGGAGGCAGCCAGCTGCAGCTGTTAGGTAGTCATTTCTCCTTTGCCTTGCTTTTATCTAGTAAATGTTTGCCTCTTTTTTTGTATATGATGATTTCTCCAAGATTTCCCTGTCCTCACTGAGGAAGCAGCCCCTCTTAACCCTATCCCACACTTTATTTCACTTTGTAAAAACACACCCCTCCCCTCAAAAAAAAAAACCCTAAACACCAAAAAAAACAACCAGCCAACCAAAACTGATTGTTGTCTTTGTGAATGTAGCATTGAAATTATTTACGTACTTATAGTTGGAGTTTAATATAAAATAGCTGTTGACTGAGGGACCCCATAAATTACCAGTGTCTGTGGAGGCAGAATCTGTAAACATACTGTGTTTATGTGTAATAAGTACAGAACTTGTAATTTGACTTTATAGTCAGAGGTTACTGTCGGATTATGGGAGTCTCTGGTCTGACTCCAAACAGTTGCGTGTGATAGATATTTTCCTTTCATGATAACATTGGCATTGTGTGAAGCACCAAATTTGAAGAGAATAGACTTATTTGAGCTTAATTCATTTTTAATTTGGTATATTTTCTTGTTATTTGACATAAAATAACACCAGGCAGCGGAGATGGGGGTGGGTGGGTGTGGTATGTGGAGGGAAGGGCAGCTGGAAGAGTCTGTGGATAAGTTTAAATATTTGAAACTGTTGCCTTTGGAACTTGCCATGGCCTTCACTTGGGCTCTCAAAATACAGCTTCCATGCAGTGGTCAGACACATGTGCATAAAGATGATTGCGTAGGAAATTGCACGAGTGGGACTACAGAAAGCATGCTTTTCTTTATATATTCCTTGCATATTATGTTTGGGTTTGTATCCAGATGGGCATTAGCAATATCGGTGTCAATGATATTTTTTCAGTCATTCCACTGACAGCTGTACTGGATTGCTACTTAGAAATCATGGGATTAGGGAAAATTATAAACTTTAACCGATGTTGACAAACATACACCTCAGCTTTCTTAAGGAAGCACAAGCAATATCTCATTCAGACTCCCTATATATTCTGTATATTCTTCTTTCTCATTAGGTAGAGATGAATTCAACTTTTACCAGACTGATATCATTATTACATCTATTTCATTCAAGCCAAGTAACTTTATTCAAGACTGGGACTCCCTCGGATACTGGTTTTCAGTATACAGCTTGTACTTTAACAAGTGGTTAAAACAAGGGCATGCTTTGAAAAACATTAAGGTAGGTAATTGGCAATGGTAAGTAAATTATTTTTTGTAGAGTGACAAAAGGAAAAAAAATATATTGGTAAGACTGAATAACTATCCTTTTATGAATACGGATCTATTTCTAAGAGAAAGTGTTCTGTGTTAGTCAAAAGCACAATTTTTTGAGCTGAATGGGGTTGTAGCTTCCTAGATGAGGTTTCATTTGAAAAATTTGAGAGCAGTGGCAGTGTTGAGACTGATAATCATATTGACCTAAAGGACCAAAAAGGCAATTATAGAGGTTATAGGCAAAGGAACAAAGAACAGTAATAGAGGTCAGAGGCAAACGGAAAACCAGACAGTTAGTTTATCTCTTGTCTATATTTACTATGCTTTCTTTACCGGAGCTGGTATAATATTGCTGTGCTTAGGGTGACCTTGATATTTCTTGCAAAACCAAATTATATTCCATCCCCCTTCACATTGGCAGGTATATGTCCACATTTTTGCCATACCTATTTCCATGTGAAAAGGGTCAAACTCATAAGACCTAAAGATACATGAAGTCAGCACTCATGTAAGCTAAAATCAAATCAGGGAGGCTGGGCTGGCTTGCTGGATCTGTGGCCAGGAGAACGTGTTATTGTACAGAGTGAAAAAACACTGTTGTGTTGGTGTGGGCTGAATTTTCAGGGCAGCCCCGTGGTGACCCTAGCAGCCTGGTACTCAGAAGGAGGCTTTGCCTGCTTCTGTGGCCTCTGACAAAATGGTGGGGAAAAGTCTGTCCTTCATCCTCTTTCCTTTCTTTTGGTGCTTCCTTGTTCACCTGGTGTTTTCCAGCTGTCTGAGCAACAGCTGACCCGTGTGGATGCACAAGCCTTCTGTGCCCAGGTACTTGCTGGCACCTGCGGATGCCCAGAACCAGGAGAAGAGGAGCAGCTTTTCTCTGTCTGGGTTAGATCTTTCTCCTGTCCCTCTGTGCTTTCCGGGGAATTGTGCGCTGTGGCGTAAACTTACTTAATTTTTGAGGGCTGCAAATTGCGCAACCTCACCCATGCCACATGAAGCAGAAGTGCATGTTCTCAGAGGACTGCCTATTGCTGTGGAGATGAGGAAGTCCCAGATTAGATTTTGGGCTGGCCGCAAAACCTCTGTCTATTATCTGTCTGCTTATATATCCGGTCATATTATGACAGCACAAAGATATATTATTAAGCTACAAACAGGTGTTTCATATGATAGCAAGGTGCACAAAGCCTGTTAAACCACGCCAAGACTGTAAGTAAGACTAGGATCCTTTTCCTGGCATTCTCTATATGAGGAAATTCAAGACAAGAATTTTAGTCTCCATGCTTCATCAATATTCAGCTGATTGCTCAAACAGATTTATGAACCAAAAAGATCATGCTGACTACAGTTCTAGTCCTGTGCCTTTGTCAGTATGGAGAGGTGATTTCTTAAAAGACGCGATGAACTAGAAAGGGTGACATTTTTCAATGTAAGCCAGAGAAGCAAATAATGAATTAAATATGTAGAAAAGTGACTAGAAATAACTTGAACATTCTCAAAAGGTGATAAGAATGGATATTATCAAATAATATATTCAGAATGTTAGACTTAAACATTCAAGTCTACCATATTTTTCTAGCAATTTTGAAGGTATATGTACATTAGATAATCTTTATACACCATCTCATTTTTGCAGCTATATTTTAACTCATTATGTCTCAGGTTGAATTTTTCAGGAAGTAAGAAGTCCAAGCTAATGTTTTAAAACTTTAAGGGAGAGCGAAGTAAGGCTGAAATGAGAAGTTCCCAAGCGTAGTCTTATTTTGACTGTAATAATCTTCTCTTCAAGTAATATTCGTAATTGTATATAGAGTAAATGGGAACAGTATGAAAAAGTAATCTTTTTACCCCTGTCCATTAAGAATAACATAAAATGGGCCTGTTCATTTGTTCAGCTTGCAAAGGAGCTTTCATTTTTCATAATAAAAAATTCTATTTGAGAGGAATAGCAATTGCAATAGCAACCATCATATATAAGCATGCTGCTGAAATACAGCCTTCTTTGAATTTGGTTGGGAATTATCTATTTCTCAAGGGATCCTTATACAAGATCTGCTAGAAGAACCATAAGCTCTGGAGGGAAAAGTGGCAGAAACAGTTAAAATAGAACCAAGTCTGTATGAAGTTACTGATTTGCCAAACAAAAAGCGTGGGTTAAATAGACAGGTGGGTGGGAGAGGTGGACAGATATAAAGGGAGGTAACAAAGAGGCTCTGGTGTACATACCTAGAAAGAAGTTGTTTTAATGGGGTCTCTGAGCTAAGACTTTCCATGGCTTGATCAAGATAGACACTTGATGGAAAACAAGACCAGAGATCAGTACCCTTTTTCTGGCTTAAGGGAAAACATAAGGAAAATACAGGTAGATCAGAATCAATTACAAATAGTATTTTCTGTCTCTGGAGTATGGATGTTATTTAGGTGATTCAAAAGAATGCAGTGGTAGAAAGCTCATGTTTTGATACCCTTTTGGATAGAAAAAACGCAAGGTTGGTTTTGAGTTTTGTTTGTTTGTTTTAAAATAAACATTCTATGTATTTGCTGAGTGTGTCTCTCCAGACAAGAACATATCCATGCCAAAACAATTCTTTCATTTGCAGCTTTGTCTATCTTGGTCTTTACATTTACGGGATTGAATTGACCTAATGATTAGATTCGTACTTCTGCAAAAGAAAGCAATGGTGAAATCAGCCTCTGTATACAGAACAATAAACCAGAAGGAGAAGCAAAAAATTGCTAATACAGCAAACCCCAGAATGTGCTCTGAAACATCTGCTAAAAGACCACATTTTGCCAATATTCTGCTTCATTGCCCTCCTTCCTATACATGGCAACATCCAGAATCTTATAAGCAAGTCAAAATGGTCAGATGCCCTTGGAAGATGAGTGGTAGTTCACTTCTCCGGGAGGTGGGGTCAAAAAACAATAAATGATATTTTTTGCAGTCTTTTCTCACAGTAAAAGTAAAGACTTACTGTAGCTGACATATGCTAACTTTTCTCTGACTTCCCTCCTGAAGTTTGACATCTCCTGTGGCATCTACTAAAATAGAAATGAAACTAATCCTCTCTTCTGGGGAGCTCTGTGGCGGTGGTTTAGTGGGTCTTGCATAATCTGAATTTTTCTGACACTGCCAGGAAAAAAGATCAGAAGGGCCATGCGGGTCTTGAAATCCAGCCTCTGGGAAACTGCAGGTAAAGGGCAACTGACTATTTAGTCTGGAGATGTCTGCAGGCAATGTGCTTTTGGAATCCCCCATTTCCAGTGTAACAAAACTTATAAAGGAAGTCAAAAAGCCACATGTAGGTTGTGTAATGGGAGTAAGACATAATCAGCACCCCAGCTCCCTCCTGCAGGCTGGGCTGCCCTTTGCATTGATCTGCATAGTGGGTGATACAGCATCTGCACAAAATTCCAGACTTTGGGGGTGCTAGTCTTCACATGATCATTGTCGCACCACCACACGCTTCAAAATGACCATTGCCATTAGTGTGGCAATCAAATGTTAAATGAGTGTCACAGCCCCAAAAACCCACTCAGCTGGTGAATTTCAAGCAATTGTATGTTTTCTTGCTAAATGTAATGGAACCTAAACAAGTTAATGCAAGTAATCCCTCAAAGAGATTAAAAAATCCTGTAAGTGCATTATCTCTGCGGGAAGGTTTCCTGTCTTGTGCAACCAGTCTTGTTTTCAGGCCCCTATTTATAAAATTAGCTGTACACTAATGTGGTGGCGAGACATAAAATAAATTAAAAAAAGTAACTAAAAGCTCAAGCCAAACAAATTCTGATTTAAACTGAAGTACAGCTTTTCCTGTCTTAGGGTTATAGCTGACTTAGTTCTTACGGGAAGTGGTTGACTGTATATGACACAATGTTTTAGCAAAATGGAAAACCTTTCTGAAGTTGGACTTCAGAAGAATACAGCCGAACAGGATAAATACATGAGAAACTGGATTACATTCTCTGTCCAGTTTGACCTTTTATATGATGATTTAATGACCTTTTTTGATCTTAAAATGCCTAAATTTGTGTCTAGAGTGAATATCACTAAAGCCCTTCCTCAAGAAGGCTTGGGAAGCAGAATAAAAGTGATATGGAGACAGAAAGAGAACAGATATCTGAGAGTGAAAGAATTAAGAATGTGACAGGTCACTGGGGGAATGAAGTATTTAAAAGCTAAATACAGGTAGTTTAGGTCATTTCTACCCATTATTTGAGACAGTAAAATTTTGTTGAAATATTTCTGATTTTTTTTTTCCCTTTCAATTAATTTTTCTGATTTTTCTCATCCTTGCTCAGTTAGCTCTTCAGCTACATATCAGCTGTGACTATATTCTGTTTGTGTATATTGGATGTAATTAGGTCACAGTTATGGGTCTTTATGCAAAGGGTGGCTTCTGGTCCAATGATCAGTTAATCTTGATCACTTATAACGAAGTAATAAGGTAGAGACATCCCATCTGGGAAAGGTCTGGCAAAAACTGTACATGTGTTAGCAGAAGAGTACATGCTGGTTGGCCATCAATGTGCATTACTAGAAGAGTAAGTGCAAAAAGCAGAGAAAATAAGAATGGAAGTAATGAAAGAGCTATGGTGCAGTCAGCATTCGACTTCCTCCTGTGAAACCGAAGGTTTCGGAAAAAAAAAAGTGAGTAGGAGGGAAAGGAAAGATGGATAAAACAACCATAGAAATAGTGTAGATGGAGAGAATAAAGATCTAGGATCAGTCAGAAATGGAAAGGAGAAACAGTCTATAGAAAATAATTTAGAAGGAAATTGTATAAATTTTATGATAGTTGCTCTAGAGCATACAAGGAAAGAAAGAATACAGAAGAAGGTAAAAGGAGTGATAAAAAAAAATGACTACAAGGAGACATTTTACATTCCTGGTGTTACACTATGTTATGTATTACCATTTCACCCCAGGAATTTAGACTGAAAGCCAACAGCAAAGTACATTGCAGCAGATGATAATATTTGAGAGCAATGTACAAAGCGTGCAGTGTGGAGCAGGAGGATTAAAAGGTTGATCCTGGGTGGAGAGTTGCAAAATGTTTTGAGAAACAAGACTTTAAGGATGATGGCATTGGGTAGCAGGGGCTGATTTGAATAAGCCTCAAAACTAGTGAGGATGATTGGGTAGAAAAGGAGCTGGAAGAAGGACAAGTTGGGTTGCTAGCATGAAACTAGCATGAACTGAAGGGAAATAAGAAGGGATGTAGGTAATCAAGGGCTGTAAGAGGTGGCAACAGGACACCAAAGGCTAAATGCTGTGCCCTTCCCATCCTGTTTTTCCTTCTAAAAAAACCTACATCTGAGGACCATCCTCTGGTTTCTGGCTTTGAAAAACTAGTCCTACCATGTTGAGTATGGTCTGCTATTAATTACCTATTTCTGGTAACTTCTTCAAGGTTTTGTTTCTTTGTTTTTTTTTAAATACAAAAAAAACCCCATAAAAATCCAAAACAAAACCAACCCCCAAAAAAGCAAGCTGCAGTTGGGGCATCGTTGAGGCCTGGGCAGCCTGCTCCAGCACGGCGGCCTGGTGGCTGGGGCTCAGGGGAGGGGGGGACACATACACGAGTCAGAGCTGCCCCGAGCCTGTGCCAGCACAGCCACCGTGCACAGGCACACACGTGCAGACAAAGGCCGGCAGATCCACGCTTTCCCCCTTTCCCAGTCGGCACCCCCTCCACCCCGTCACTGCTCCCGCCATGCCGGCAGTTCCCGGCCCCGTCACCCCGACGTGCGGGTCCCACTCCAGGAGGCCGCCCGTCTTCCAGCTGCCTTTCCCAGCGCGAGGGGCCGGGACGCCGGGGTGCGGGACGGGCACCACAAAGTTAGGCACCGCGGGGCGGAGGGGCAGCTCTCTCGCGCCTTCGTTCTGCCCCGGGGAAGGGACCCTCGGCGGGGCCGAACCGGGCCGGACTCCCGACCGCAGCATGAGCCGGTCCCGCGACCCTGCCGTCGCCACAGGGCCAGAGAGTGGGAAGGAGGAGGAGGAGAATTGAGGCGGAAGGTGTCTTTCCAGCCTCTCTCCCTTCAAGGTGAGTCTCAGCTCTGCTCCGCGTTTCTTTTGTCTCAGTGCGAGGCCGTCGTGCACCCCCACCCCGCCCCGCCCAACTTTCGGCGGGGACCTCGGCTCCCCGACGGCAGCCTGCGCGCCGGGGCCGGGCAAGGGTACCGGGACAGCCGCGGTTTCCGCCCGGGGCCGCTCCGTGGCTGCCGGCAGCGGCCGCGGTGGGTGTCCCCGTGGGGACGGCCGAAGGGCAGGTGAAGGGCCGCGGAGCTGCAGGCGGCCCCCACCTTCCTTCTGGTTTCTTTGGGACGGATGCGGTCGGCCTCGTCTTCCCGCTGTATGCAACAGGTAGGGATGCCAGAAGCTGGTGGTGGCACGGAGCCGTGGCCAGGAGCTTTCGGGGGGCTTTTTTGTTACGGTTTCTGAAAAAGTGAGAAGGGGAGAGGGAAGAGAAGCAACAATCTTTCTAAATTCCCCTTCAGTTGTTTATTTATGTACTTCCCGTGTCCATGCAAAAAGAGTTCGTTTCGCAACTCCGAAGGTTTTCCTTTTTTCCTTTTTCTTCATTTTTTTTTTCTTCTCTTTTAAACTTACTTTCCTTAAATGTCCTACGTTTGCCCGTCTCATTCCGGGAGATCAAACTGACCGAAACCAGATACTCAGAGGCTTCTCCTCACTGACAGTCAGGGGAATCCAAACAAAGAGGTGCATCTACCGGAAATAATGATTTGAGAGATGTTTCTCCCCCTTTCCACCCCCCATTCTTCCCC
>WYDI02005819.1:0-33422 GCA_009867235.2 Psittacus erithacus
AAAGATTAAATGCTGGTTTTTGCTAAGGATTTGTTCCTGCAACCTATCTCTCCACTGAAATTTTTAATCTTTTTACATTGGCTTTGTTGTGGAAATGAATAAAAAATTCAGCTTAGGAAACAGATTCAAAAACTTCAGTTCTGTGCCCACCCTTGATGTGCTGAGTGGTAATCCAATTAGATTTTTGTCTTGACTTCCTGAATTTAAACCTTGTCAATGTTACAATTGCAGAATAAACACCTTGACATATTTACCAGTTAGTTTGACCATTTTTACCGGTTAGTTCTCAAATAGTTCTGTCTATGTGAGGGAGTTCAGACAGAATGCTTCAGTTAATCCTTTGGAAAAAGCTTTGACACACTTCAGCTCCTTCTGTTATTGGTTTTCAGGTTGATTAAAATTATAGCACGTTCTCCTGAGCATGCTATACATTATCTGTGCCTTTACAGGGTCATTTCTTCAGATTCATTTATCAGCAAGGTAGATATTACTTTCCTGTTTCCAAAGATGATGGAGATCCTGCATGATATAAAAAGCCTCTCAGGTTTGTGTTACAAACCTGCTGAAAAAAGGACTAGAGCTCAACTGTAAGCTGTAGTTGCAAACATAAATAGTTTCTTTGTGGTACCCTTACTAATGTGATGTATAAATCAGATTTTATCTTGACTGAATTGCTGGGAATCTCACCTTCAAAATAATCTAAATTGGTATTCCACTCACAGAAAAATCTAGTATACTTTGAATTATACTCTAAACCTGTATCTTGCACATTTATTTCCTTGTGTGTCTTGTAATGAAGCACTCTCTATCACAAGAAAATATTATCTAACATTGATGAAAAAGTGAGTAATCTATAGCCAGAAAACACAGCAAAATTAACTTGTGAAAAATAGGTAAATTGCACTTCTTGCATGATACAGATATGAAAGTGAATTCGGCATCACTGTAATAATAACATGTAATGTTACTATTTAGAAGTCAGCATAAGAAACACAGATTTATGTAAGTCCATTCATTATGTCAGCTTTAACAAATGTTATACACATCTGCAGCCACTATGCAGCTTTCCAAATTAATCTGTAAAATATGGCTTCTCTGCAGTGGCGACGAACCTAGCCCTTTTGTCACCGAGGGCTTGTTGGTGCCTTTTGCAACATGCCAACAAAGTGAACAGCTACATAATCTTAAAATGATGGCGGAAAATAGCATTTAATATGCTTTATGAAAATTTATTATTCTTAGGCTAACAGGAAAATTTGATAATGACTGAGCAGCTTGTATACTCTAATGTTTCTTAATTAATTGCTGACTTATTGTTATCTGGTGTGTCCTTTTTCTTTTCCAGATCTGTTCCATCCACATGGCATTTTTTTTGCAATTATATTGACTTTGTGAGACTCCTGTGGCATGATCCATTATTTTTCATTTCACTTTCTGTGACTGACAGTTGGAGTAGGTTTTGAGAGGCCCCTATAATGTAAAATACTTTAAATTTTTATTGTTCTTCCATGAAAAATTGTGAAGACTCCTTATTTGTATAAATCTCACTTATTCTATCACTTCAATTCATGTATGTTGCAGTGGACCTGGAGAGGCATCCAGTTGGGCACTGGGGTTAGTCTAGAAACAAATATCTCATAAAACCCAGTCCTATCTGAGATCTACAGTAACTAGTAGGATATGTGGAAACTATCTGGGCTATCACAAGATGGAAGGAGAAGCATGGAAGTATACATGTGTATATATGGAGAGATGGGAGGGAGAGATTTGTTTTTTTGGAGAAGGTAACATTTTCCAATAACAGAAAAATTCATTTTGTATTTATGTATATATGAAAATGTTGCTTTTTCTAAGAACAATCTAACATACTTTTTCTTTCTTAGGGCTCATATGTGAAGTGTTAGGGAATATGTGAGTGTGTTTTCCTCTTTCATGTGAGGATAAAGTTCACTCTGAATTCAGGTTTCCTTTCCTTTGAGTGCAGTGAAGATACATGTTGTTGCTAAGGTGTCTTGTGAATTTTGATACAAGTCTGTTTTACAGCTATTGATGGACAAACAGGTCTTCTGTTATCTTTCCACTCAAGGTCTGATTCTTTTTTGCACTGGCAGAAATTAGGACTGTTGATGCATTATTATTTGCACATGCACTTTCCTCCGTGATATAACTGCATGTATGTTTGCACACTGATTTGTGCCTCTGAGATTTTATTTCTGAACAATAATTCAAGCCTTTTTGTTTGTTTGTTTTTTTATATTACAACACACAAGACAATGCATGATTAATCTGGAAGCATTAATGTTGGCAAAATCCTTGATAGAATAGATTAAGTCTTTCTTGCTCTAGGATTATGCAGTGTTGGTATTTGATTATAAATACACTGGCAGCTTAGTGGTTTTTTAAGATCAAAACACAAAGAGGTAGGAGTCAAATGAACTTGAAAAAATCATGGTCCTTAATCAGCTAGTTATCATTAGCAACACATTCATATAACTATAAGCTGCTTCTTTCATGTGTTTTGTTTGAACTGCTACAAGAGTATGTGCTTTGAAAGTGAAAATTCAGAAAGCATGGAAAGCAAAACTCCTTCTCAGCATATCTTTTTGGACTTCCAACAAAACTCAACCTGTACTGCAGCAAGCACAGCTGTTAAAGAAGTGAAATTGTATGTGTCACTGTAGGCCTTTGCTTGCCCCATGCTAGAAAAACTATTTAGTGTTACTACAAAAAATACATACATAGTAAGAGCTTTTTTCCAACTTAATATTTGGACCACATCATTAAACAACTTTGGTTTTTTTTTAATTATAAAATTTAAAAATGAAAATGCACATGAATAGAGAACCTTGGTAGATGGATAGGGTGTTCTGCAAACTCAGGAAATTTATTCCTCACAAGAATGCTGTCTGTTTGGTTTAGGTTTTGAGTAACAGACTTTATAACCCCTGAATACAAACATAAAGAGGAAGGTACAATTGGATGAAATTGAGTTTTGAACCTGACAAATCATTTGCCACTTGAATCATAAATAAGCTGTATTCATGCAATCTGCAATTAGTGCCAAATAAATCATTAAGCAAGGTTAGGAGGGCAATGAACTGGTTTAATCACATACCATCTGCTTGCCTGCCATAGCCGATTGGTGTGGTACACATGGAGGACTGGGATTCTGACTGCCAGTCTTCATTGCCCTCTTCTCATGCAGCAAGAGAGAAAATATAGATACTTATGTCTTTTTATTACAGAATTGTTCTTCCATTCTTGTCTGCAAGAGACTGATTAGAAAACCAGAGAAAGTAAATTTAGAAAGACAGCTCTTCTTCAGAGGTAAATAAATGTTTGAGTAGTGCAATGGTCTGAGAAAATCGCCAGTTCGTGGTCTGCTCACTCTGTACCCCAGGTGGTTTCTTCATGTTTGTTTGCTTATTTGGTTTTGGTTTGGTTTTGGTTTTGGTTTGGTTTAGGTCTTTAATTTGGAGAAAAAGAGGCTATTGTCATTTAAATAGTTTGTGCTACACTGGATTATGCTATATGAATAGCATAGCTTAGAGATACACAAAAATGGCTTGACCTACAGTCCTTGAAAGTCACCACCCAGAGGTTGAAGAGGCTGAAGTACTTCCCAAATTTGAAATTTTATTTAAGCTGCAAACACCTTCGCACCTATCATTGCTTTTTATTTCACAGAAACTTTTCAATGTATTCAGACTCTACTGTCTTTCATTTGCAAGGTTAGAAACTAAGGAGAATTGTTAATCGCATTTTGCTGCGTTCTCACAAAACTAAGACTGGGTTACAGTCCAAGTCCTGTTCATGTTCCCATTGTACTTCTAGTTAATGCTCCCTATTATCAGTAACTAAACCAGGTGAATGGCTCCATGGATGAGGTACTTCCATACTAAATGAAAGATAAACTTCCTGACCAAGACATATTGTTACAGCTTCCTGTAGGAGTGCAGAAAGGCACTTGGCTTCTCTGTAGGTGAATTCCCTTACTGTAAGATAAGGTTCAATAGGGCATCTTAACCTCAAAGGAATATTGTCAAGACAACTACTTGCAGATTTTCAAGGAGATATTACAGTGACAGATGCCATGTGAGTAACTAAGTCATGCTGTACCATCAATGTCTTTTGATGCCTGCAGTTCTTGCGTTCAAAGCAATGATCTTTTCATTCTTGCTGTGAAAATTATTAAACATTATCTTTAGTCTCCTATTGTAGGTGCTTGCCTTATGAGCATCCTGTGAGAGGTGATGAGTATCTTTGTTTTGTAAGCAAAACTGCACAGCCACTTAAAAACAAAGTTTGTTTGTCTGCCCTAACTTCAGATCAGCTGGAAGGGGTGGTTTCATCAAGCAAACAGTACAAACTGAAGAGGAAGAGAGCAGATAAGTGGAATTTATGAGGGGTTATGTACATAGGACCAGGACAAAACTGAAAGCCTACAATCAATTCAGTAAGATACTAAAGCAAACTTTCAGCCAAATCAACTAAAATAGCAGGTATCAGTATGATACATGACTGCATTTTGAAAACTGAACTCTTAAGGAAAATCAGTAGGAAGCCTTTATGGTGCAGCTAATTTGATCCTGAAAAACACCTCTAGTAACTATTTCACAGAAAGGCTGTTTTGTTAGTCTTCCTTCTTAGCTAGCAGCTGAGGCCACTTAATGAAACCTTTAATTTGTAGAAAATATGTTCTTCCAGACTTTCTGGATTTATGTGCTGCTCTGCCAAATATCTGGGTGGACTTAAATTTTTCTTTTTCTTTTTTTGGCATTATGGCACAGTATTCTAAATAATCGGAAAAATAGTAAACTAGGATTTCTATAACTATTTACAGAATACTTCTTTTTTTAAAGCTACTTAGTCTGTTTTGGTCTGAGTCCTGAACTTGTGATTTACTAGAAATCCTTTAGCCAACAGTGGGAGTTTTGGTGATGCAAAGACTCAGAGCTGGAATTTGATTCTTTCAGCAGCTTTGTAAAATTGGAATGAGAGTCTGGATAAAAATAATATCCCTGGTCCTTCTGTCATTACATAAGGAAGCCATAGTCTGTCTTCAGAGCCTGTTTCTGTCCATAATATGCTTCCTAAGGTCTCATCTTTTGAAGTGGAAAATAAACAAAAATTTTGGAGAAAACAGTATTTGTGTTGTTAATAACAATTGTCCTTGGATGGGTTGGTTTAAAGTAAGATGTGCTTCTTGTAGCTAAGTCATAATGTTGCCTTAAGATTGTGTTTGTGTTGATTATAATTAGATTGCCAATTGCTGCCCAGTCATACTAAGTGCATCACTAAAAACCAGATTTCTGTTAATTTACTCTTGTACTTGGCTCAGAATCAAAATTTCTGATGATCTCTTAATTTCTTCAGTCAAACTTGGCCAATACAGGGTTTCTCATGTAGTGCATACAGAGTTTTCCATAATGAAATCCCTTCTCTCCAATGGATTTCTGAATGCATCATCTTTGGAATCACTGCTCTTTCTCCTCTTTGTACCAGTTCGTTCTCCTCAGTCAGTCCGTATTTTCATTCCTTGTGTTCGTGACCACAGCTGGAATTTATTTCTGTGACATCTTAATCCATGATTTCTTCTAAAAGATTCACCACATCATTGCTCTGCTTCTCTCACTGTTTCTGTACACTAGTGAATGCTGTAGGATCATGTGACATTTCCTTCAAGACTTTCTATAATACTGCATCTTGTTCTGTAATACTGCATCTTGTTCTAAAAATGTACAAGAAATGCTCCCTTCATGAACCTTTTTTAGTCCTTATTTTACTCTCCAGGTCATATCTTGGCACATACATCTTTTTATGATTGCTGTGTATCTGTGAGTCTCATAAATAGAAAGTGAACTAGAGGAAGATAACATAGCCCCAAGCTAGTAGAGTAAAGCTATCGTAGTGTGAGTCCAGCTGGCATCTAAGTACCATGCAGCCACTCTCTCACCCTATCTTTCCCAATGGGATGGGGAGGAGAATCTAAAACAAGGTTAAAACCATGGCTTGAGATAGGAACAGTTTAAGACTTGAAATAAAAGTAAAATATAGTAATAAATAGAGGAAGGAATACATTTCCCCCCCCAAAAAAAAAGCAACCAAACAAAGAAAAACGTAACCAAACAACAATACATCATCAACAACAACAACAAGTCATCATAAAAAACAAAAAAAAACCCCAAAAAAACCCCCAAACCCACCAAAAAAACCCAAACCAAACCAAACCAAAACAAAAAAACAACACCACAACAAAACAAACCCCCAAACCCCAAGTCCTGCACAATTAAGTGTCTTGCCAGCCACTGACAGATACTCAGCCCAACCCGAGCAGTTATATGGGCCTTCCGGATAACTCCCTCAGTTTATATACTAGCCATGACTTGCTGTGGTATGGAATACCTTTTTGGCTAGTTTGGGTCAGGTGCCCCACTCTGCTTCCTCCCAGCTTCTTGTGCCCTCCTCACTGCCAGTGCATGAGAGACTGAAAAGTCCTTGATCAAAGTAAGCAGTACTGAGCAACAACTAAAACATCAGCGTGTTATCAGCACTGTTTTCTGATTAAAGTCAAAACACAGCACTGCACCAGCTACTAAGAAGAAAATTGACTCTATCCCAGCCAAAAAGAGGACCAAAACATAACACCAAAGCAATGAAGTATTGTGGATACAATGTGCTGGGGGCTGAAATGGAAAAACATCAACTCCAGTGCACATTAAAGTTTGTAGGGACAATTAGCATATTTTATGACAGCAAGAAATGGTTGGAAAGCTAGACAGAGGCACATAAACTCTTCCACAAGTGTATGTTGTTTAAAAACTTTCTGTTTTCTTTCAGAAATAGTCTAATTGTATCTAACACTACCTCACCATTATAAATCTTGTCTTACTGAGATTCTTAGATTACCATACAAATGCTGTATCGGGCAAGACTACAACAGGATACTGTTGGCATGTGAGAATTCTCTAATATCTGGAATCATAAATCAATTTCAGCCAAGAGATAAGGAATATCAATCTTTGACCATTTGTAAGAGTGCTAGTAGTTGTGATATCCAACTCATTCATTACTTAAAGCATAACCTTGCCTGTCACAGAGGACAGACTCACAGTGTTGAACACAAGAGCAAAACTAAATATTTCTTCTATCTAGGAATTCTAATGATGCTTACTAGGAATACTTAGAAGGATTCCTTTTTTCAAGTGCTTGTTATATGTAAAGACTGCCGTTTCCATTGGTAATACATTTTTTTATGTAGGAGTGACTTCCATTGCTCCAGTCAGAGTTTATGATAAAGCAGCCCTCCTGCAGCTTAATGTGCCTTACTTAAAGTGTATCTATTCCGCAACTGCATGAAGTAATATCCACCATGTAAGAATAGAATATGCAGTTACCATTCCTAGTACTCCTCCTTAGTGGGACCATTAGGACCCATTCACTTATTTGTTTGCACATCCTAGCTTGTATTGCTAATTCTGTTCCCCTACCATTCTGGTTTCAAAGAGCTATAAGAGTTTCTTGGGAAAAATATTGAGGCTTTGGTATGTTTTCACTGTGTGGCATTTCAGTCTTTCTGTTTTAGTCTGTATGGCTGTATTTTTCTTCCCCATGATTTGCTCTTTGGTGTAGTAAAAGTATTCTTTGGCAGATATACAGGTCTCAAGATTATCCTCTGGGTGAAGATGAACTGTATCAGATAAAGATTTCAACTCTCTTCATCTGCTTTTGTTAGTGTGGAGGCAGCTATTTGTGGTCATTTTTCATGGAGGCCCATTGAAATGTCAAAGGTGTGTGAAACATCTCCTTATGACTCATCTTATGTAAGTTCACCATAAGCGGCTGGGAAAAATTTAAATTTGATTTGGTGTTACTCTTTGAGTGTGATACTTGACTATTGTACTGCTTAGTTAAGCTACTTAACACAGAGGATAAAAGCATCCTTGTGTCCTTCCCACAGGGTCCTGTCCTTCAGAAACAGGCTGCTCCAATGTGGGTCCCCCATAGGGTTACAAGTACTGCCAGCAAACCTGCTCCAGTATGGGCTCCTCACTGCTCAGGGCCACAGGTCCTGCCAGGAGCCTGCTCCAGCATGGGCTTTCCATGGAGTCTCAGCATCCTGTGGGCATCTTCCTGCTCCATTGTGGACTTCCCTGGTCTGCAGGTGGATTTTTGGTCCACTGTGGACCTCCACAGGCTGCAGGGGCATAGCCTGCCTCAGCACAGTCTTCACCATGGGCTGCATGGGAATCTGCTCCAGTGCCTGGGACACCACCTCCTCCTTCTTCACTGACCTTTGTGCCCGTAGGGCTGTGTCTGTCACATATTGTCTCTCCTCTCTCCAGTTGCTGTTGCACAGATGGAGTTTCTTCCCCCATATAAAACATGTTACCCCAAAAGCACTACCACCATTGTGCATGGGCTCAGCCTTGACTAGTGATGGGTCTGTCTTGGGAGCCATCTGACATTAGCTCTACCAGACGCTGAGGAAGCTTCTGGCAGCTCCTCACAGAAGCCACCCCTGTAGTCCCCTCGCTACAAAAACCTTGCCATGCAGACCCAATACAAATTTCTTCTAGGTTGGGTTGGGGTTTTTATTTTTTGTTTTGTTTTGTGGGGTTTTTTTTGTTTGGTTGGTTTTTGTTTGTTTCTGTGTGGTTTTGTTTGTTTGGTTTGGTTTGGGTTTTTTTGTGTGTGGATGTTTATATCATGTTTTCCATATTTTGTTTCTTTATGCTAGCCCTGAAAAACTTAGCAAGAAAAGCAGTAAAGATCCAATGAGCAATTCTTTGAAAATAAGGGAAGTAGCTGAAAATCAAGCAAATGTCTTTTCAAGAGGAGTTACAAAGTTCATAGTTTAATGACAATGGTAAAGGTTTAATAAATACTAGTTTCTTAGCAAAAGCTGCAGAAGGCAGAAAATTGCACCTGATTTATGACATATTTTGATGTTTAATATGAAATAGAAAGTAGGTATCTCTGTCCTGTCACCTTTCTGAAATTTCAAAGCAAAGTAATAATTTTATTTTATTTTTTAAAGATTAACATTTTTCTCATCATCATCAAACCATAGCAAGGTGAAGTTTTAGGCGGAGCCTTAGATTTAGTAAAGGACTGGAACAAATTTGTGTGAAAACCCACCAAATGCCATGCTGAATCTTGTAGCCTACTGGAAACTGAACTGCTTTGGCTATGCCCATGCAAATAACCCAGCTATGACCAGAAATGGAAATGCATGGTAAAGATAATTTAAGTTATATGGAGTTGCACAAAAACAATTATAGTCAAATTTCCATTGTGGGGCGGGGAGGGAGAAAGATTGTAAGTTAGTTACAGCACAATTCAGCAAGGAGCATCAGGATGTGCAAAAGAGTTGTTCACAAGAGGCAATGGAACAAATTGCTTCCATTCAGTAAGATACATGTTTGTTTATCTTGTGGAACCAGTTTGAACGAAGTGCTGGAATGTCTCAAACAAAATGTGTAAATCTCAGTAGAATGAATTAAGGGATGGCATAAATATCTTTTAAAGGTTAGGTTTCTTGTCACCTGCAAACAAAAATCAGCCTATTTATCTGTGTAGTAGGTCTTCAGTTTGTCAGCGTCTGTATTGTCAGCATCAGCATTGATTGCTGTAGTCAGAATATAATTGCTACTCTGTGAACTTTGCAATTAGCTGCTGTGTTCATTTGGGTATTTTAAGAAAGAAAGCTGATATGAAAACCAATTATGATTTCCCTAGATAATGGACATTTTTATACCAGTTTTTTTTCCTCACCAGTTTGACAGAGTGCATTGTTAATATAAAGAAAGTTCCAGAACTGCATATAAAACCCAGTCTGTTAGGCTCAAATCTAAAATAACATTCATTTAGAACTCTCACTCTGCTGAACCAAGACTTCATAAATTACCCCATAAAGCTGGTAGTTACTCATTTCCTAGCTAAATATAGGTAATGGACTCTTACATGGGCAAGCAATGAGAAAAGTTTCTTTGTGGATAAAACAGGAAATTTGTTTTGACTGTATTCAGAGAAAACTATCACCAGGATCTACCCACTTTTCAGTCATGAAAATGCTAATTCCTACCTTATTCCAGACATATACTGGGATACGTTCACCCCCTTTAGATTGATTTTTCAGCTATGCCTATTCTTTCCCTTTGTCACTGCCAACAACAACAATATGCAAGTTAAGAATTTAAGTTGTTTCACAGAAAGAATTTGAGTTGGTTTGTTTTTAAATGACAGTTGGAATTCATGCCATATGTGCAAGAGAAAGCAAAGAGTATTTAAGGCATGATGTATTTTCTCTGAGTTACATTTTTTTTTCCCACAGGTGATTCAGATGCCATGTTCTGTCATTTAATAATTCCACGGATGTACAAAGGAGACCATCAAATAACCCTGAGTTAGGTGATGCATGCCGCTGCATATGTGTGCCCAGCAGTGTATCAGAATACGTAGTTGCAGAAAAGAGGGAAGAGTGCTAGACCTTTCTTGAAATGCTTAAACTGGTTTGTATATAAATCACTTTGTACCAGGAGGTCTGAGTGCAGAATTCAGCTCCCAGTATAATGTATGCACGTTTACATACTTCAGATGCCTTTACTTAGACTGCATTGTTTATTGTAATCCAATCACTTTGTCAGAACAGCCATTGTAGGTTATTCATTTTAACAGCTTCCATTTGAAAATTCTTGGAGTGGTTAAATTGGTAGTCTTCACAGTTTTGATAAATCTTTATGTTGATAAATAATGCATATCTGTACGCTTGAATTTGAATTATGAAAAGACCTGAAATGCAGGTCTCCTTCAAAAGGGTGATTTCCAAAGTATATACAACAGTGTAGAGCAATTTTTATATTGCCTTTGCAATACTTATTTAATCTTGGAAGACCTGGAGCCTTAGAGATATAATGGTGCATCCACTATTTTTAGTTTGATCCTGCAGTTCCTTCATGCGCATGTATTCCATGCATACTAATTTCATAAATAGGAGTTATAAAAATATATTGGGTAGAACTTGAGCAACATCTGTCTGCTGAAAGCCTTGTGTTCATAGAAATACCCTTTTCTACCTAAAAACATATATGTGAGGTATTTTTAATGCCATACTTGAACATGTAAAATTTTTTTCTTTACATGCATCCTCATGTAACAGTTTTCTACTGCATATTCTTGGAGCATAAGATTCCTGAACTTCTGCCCAATAAGTCTTCATTATTTTGATTTTTAGTAAGCTCTTGTCCTACAGGTATTTCTTTCCAGTTGCTCTGCAAGTCAGGGTTAACCTAATAGTTAATTTTACCTGATCAAGGCAAATACATATGCAATCCAGAATTTGGCACCTGATATTTCCAGGTTTTAGAATTCACTGTATGCCCAGAGTGAACGGGGAAATGTTCAAGTCCAAAAATAAACCCTACATGGAATTTTTATCTTAGTTTCTGAGTAGGTCCATACTCTGGTAGAAAAAAATTATTCTTCAAATAAAAATATCATCAGTGTTCTTACTGATATTCATCCTAAACTCAGCGGTAAATAGCTGTGGTTTTGCATACTTTCCAGGAAAAGTATAAAAGGCCTGCTGTTCTCTGAAGTGTCAACTTCCTTGGATTAGACTGTTGCAGTACAAGTAATGAACAGATGTGAACGTGGATGTCGTGTATAAGAACTGAGGGTAAGCTGTATTTCATTCTTTAAGTAGCGCCAGTAATGGTCAAAAGAAGAATACTTGAGTCAAATTATTTGACAGGGGTGTCTTACTGAGCCTGTTTAGTAAAATAAGAGTAACATATGAACTCTTTAAAGTGATACAATTAGTGGGAGAGAAAATCTAGCTGTAAAGGCAAGAATTCAGCACAGTCTTATTTGCTGCACAGCACTCCATATTCCACCAGGAATGTTAGTGCTGGACTGGGGCCAGACTCTGCCAATGAGAATTGCAGCAGCTGGGGATAGCATAAATTAATCTTGGGCTTAGTGACTGAAGTTCGGCTTTTTAAATCTTCTGTTTCTTTTGCATGAAAATGTGTAAAATAGTTGTGTATTTTTATGGCATTGTACACATAGTTCAGCAATAATGATGCATATTTCTCCTCTACATCACTGTACCCAGAACAAATCTGTTTGATAGTGCATCTTACTTCACTGTGCTGTAATATTCTTAATACAGTACTATCAAAGATAACGACATGTACGTATTCTCTCTTTGTTCTAGAAATAATAGTATCCCTTATGAATATGAAAGAGCAGATGAAATGCAATATCTTTTAAATAAAAATTGCCCATTGAATACTATAAAAATATAAAGCTGAATGAAATGCTGCAGTATTCACCTGTACATACTTAAAGCTTGGTTTTTGCTTTTGAATCAGATAAAATTGGATCACATAAGACCTCTGAGTTAGATTGAATTGCATGTAGTTACGTGATCCCTATCACATTAGAATGGATTTTGAAAGGTCCAAAAAAGCTATCCTGCCACTCTCCTTATTGGTGTTATGTGTACACTAGGTGTGTATCCCCTCATCCACCACAGTTTATTTGTCTTTGCTCAAGAATATGTGTTCGCTACTTCAAAAGGAAAGAATAATAGTGATCAAAACGGCATACCAAAGCAATTGGTTTGTTTCAACTTGTCTTCATACTCAAGTATCTACTGAATTTTTCAGTTTCACAGCCATGAGACAATGACAAGAAAATGCATCTGAAAATTTGGAAGTAAGGTAAAAGCAAGGTAAGCAATTTTTTTTTTCTTCTGGCCCCAGGCCCTTGAAACATTTCAAAAAGAAACAAAAAGAGTGTTCAGGTCCTGCAGATAAATAAAAATCACATCAGTTCTTGGAGAATGAAGTGACTGAATTCTGGAAAATGCCCCTAGAATGAAATTTTACTGAAGCAGGAATAAGTCTGGGTGTTTCTAATCATTCAAGACTTATATCTATGATCTCTCTTCTGTTTTTATGGCATTGTACATGTGTTTGGGACTAAGCAATGACAAGGGTTTGATCCCCGCCTTTAGTATGCTCCTATGCCAAGCTGCAGACTAATCTGGCTTTTGGTAATGCCAATGAATTTAAGGAATGCTTTTAAATTGTGTGCAGCAGTATCAAAATTTTGGAGTTCTCTTGTGATGACACCACTTTATATTTTAATAGTGCTTGGGATGACATTAGGAGTTTCTATATGTCTTTTACTTTATATTGACTATGGAACCTGAAAGATTGTGATTATTGAAAAACTGGTTAGACATAGCTGCCATCTATACATTTCATGGTACTCTTGGCAACATCTTTATGAACCAGCATTCAGTATGTTTATTTGGTTGATCTCTCATTCTCCCTTGTATAATCATATGTCACCCACTGAAATGAATGGGATTTAGAGTATGAGCATTAACTGGTGTAGGCAGTAGAGACAGAAAGGTTATGATAATCTGGATTATGCCACCAGGGATCTGAAGGGAAACAGTCACTGAGCTCTCCCAGTTTATATGGACTGTGGAGAAGGAGCAGACCTCAGCAATAAAAAAAATGCCCAGCCTACTTGCTGCCTTCAGCTGCAAACACCTGAGGCAAAGTGTCTGGGGTGAGTGTGACTCTTGATTTCTCCTTGCTGTGATCTTATAAATAGGCCTTTAAAGTGCCCAGACCCTGCTTTTATTTCCCCATGTTATGTAGGAATGCCTACACTTAGTTTTTCAGATGGCAGGATTGTAGCTGTGATATCGACAACAGCCAAGCTGCATTTTCATGATGCTTGCTTACAGATAGTGGAGTTAGTCCCGGTCTGGATTTTCTAGGCACAGAAGGAACAGCCAGGTTACACACTGCTTGTGTTAAAGCCCAAACAGGCTTGTGTTAAAAGCCTGTTGCACACAGACAGAAGGAGCAAAGAGGCGACATCTCTGGAAGAGGTGCTAAAGCTCCTCAGAATACACAGTAGTACTCTGTTCATGAACTAGGTCCTAAATTCAGTTTAGGTACAGAATTAGGAGTGAAAGTTAATTTGGCTTCATTTGCAAGACCACTGCAGCTGGCAAGGCATTGGGCAGGAGCAGAAGGAATTGCTTTCCCGATTGCTTGTACCGTTGGAGGGTCAGGGTTGAGCAAAGCAGCAGGGTGGAGGTGGGAGCTGCTTTCTCCTTGTTCTGGGAAACTTGACGTGCGCTTAGTTTTGAAATTCCCAGAGCCACTTCAACAATGTAGTCAGTCGTTTCAATACCGAACGATGGATCCTAAAAAGGACGAGCTCCGCTGGCGAGGCGGGGCAGAGGGGAAGCCGCGGGGCAGCGGCGCACTGCGGAGCGGCGGCCGCCAGGGGGCGGTGCCGAGCAGGGAGAGGCGCTGGAGAACGGCAGCGGCGCCGACTCCTCTCTCCGTCCTTCCTTTCCTCCTTCCCTGTTTCCCTTTCCTTCCCTCCTTCCCTTCCTCATTCCCACCCTCCGTCCGCCCCACCGGGCGGCGACAGGCCAGCCGGGCGGTGGCTAGACAGAGCAACAGGGCTTTGCCCAGGAGCGCCCCTGCGGCTCGGCCGCGGTTGGCAGCTGCAGCTTTAAAAACCAGCGGTAGCCGCCGTGAAGTAGCGAGCTGCTTTCTCCTCTTGGTGGGGCTTTGGATTTGGGTTTTGGGTTTTTGGTTTTGCTTTTGTTGCTTATGGGTTTTGTTGTTTGGGGTTTTTTGTCAGCATTACCAAAACCCGGCACAACAAGTGGATGCTGAGGGCGGTGCTGCCTAAGCCGCTGCCGTCTGGACGTGTCTGGGGGAGAAACTGCGCGAAGAGACACCCGTCCTCGCATCAGTGGAAGCAGGCTTGGTACACGGATTACTGAACACTGATTTGCAAACCTACCGCAAAAGCTGTGCTTGGAAAGACCAGTGATCGCGTTCATCCATTCATTCTGTCTCTCACACACAAACACAAGCACACCGCCTTCGTTTTTTTTCCTGTTGGAACAAGACTCATGCTTGTTGCCTTGTTGCAAATGCCTGGGCGAGCAGCAGTGCCTGTGGTTGTGCAGAGTGCCATCAGCTTAAACTGCCTCACTGGCTCGCTCCTAGCACTCTTGTTACACCCGGAAAGAAGGGAGAGAAAGAAGGCGTCAACCTGTGGTGCTGACTGACCTGACACCTGCAAATGTAGATCAGTTGGCATAGCCCCCTCCTCAGGACTGCTGTCACCAGATCCTTATACTAGCAAGAACAGCAGTGCTATTTCTCTGCCTAGGAACAGTAAGTATAGCAGCCTTTTTAAGGCTTTTCTCTGCATGACACATAGGTACAATTTTAAAAATAGCATAATTTAATAGTTCATATTCACCTTATGTATTAAGAGATATAGCTATAAACGAGGCTTGTGTTTCAAAGGGAGGTGTATGTGTATATTTTTGTGTGCTTGCATGTAGATGTTGCCTCAGTGCACCTGCAGTTGTTTTCTTGACATACCACATCACAGCATTTTCACTTCATTGAGCATTATATTTGTCTGTTTCCAATTAAATTCAGTGAGATGTTAATTACGACTGAAACACAATTCAATTACAGATTAAAATGGAAGCATCTTATGTGTTTCTACAAATAAAACAAAAGCTTTTTGTGTAGATACATTAATTCTTTAATATTTCCTGTAGATATATGTAGGTGTATCCATTACATATGAATTCAAACATCTGAATGCACTGGGTATTGCAGTATTTTTATTAGTGTTTGTGTGTGTTGGTGTTTCAGAAGCATGCATATGTTTGTGTATGGATACAAGTGCTTATATGGGTGGGGATTCTGTATCTCTGTCTATATATATGTGACATACCCACCCACATCCTTACCCACAGAGCCGTTCAAAATCTCTGTGCATGTGATGTGGGTGTGTGTGTAATGTAGAAGTGTGAATAGTGTGGGTAGGGGAAGATTTGAATACTGTGGTAACAGATGACACAGTTTCATTTGATCAGTGTGACCTTTTAGGAAAACAATCCAATCTTTTCCCTTTTTGTTTTGTTTATTTTTGTGTGTTTGTGCATGTGCCTCAGGTTAAGTGCTTCTTCTGCATGACCATAACCAAAGGGTGACCCATCCACTCCCTTATGTCCTATGGGGACCTCAGAGCCAGTTTCTCAGTCTTCATCTCCTCCTCCTCCTCTTACCACTGCTGCTGATGCCCTGGGTGCTGCTCCCAGGTTTGAGACATTGTTGACAGGCTGAAGAAAGAAATTGCAAAGACCTCCTCACTGTGTAAATTAAGTGATGGCTGGAATTAACTTCAACTCCCCAGTAATGATAAAAAATAGTAAGATTGCTAGGCCAAAGCATTAACAGGAGCAAATTATGAGGAAAGAGACTATTTGCATTTGGTCGCAATGAATGAGCTGAGACCATCTGTGGAAAGCAGGTACCCTTTGATTTGCATAATTTTTTCCTCATGAATGCAGTCTTTGTAGCCTGCAAGGTAGTCATGATTCTGATCAAATTTGTGATTGCCACAGGAGATAAAGGAAAATAAAGGGTCCTGGTGGTCAAAAAAACAAGGGCATCAGCTGTTTCCTGGTTCAATTTTGAGAGTTTCATCTATCCTTATGAGCAAAACAGTGGTTTGTGTCAAACATTCCAGGCTTTAACAAAATGTAGATCTGTGGTTTTCCAAAGCATAGATTCAGTGTTACAACTGTGTTGCCCTGCTCTGTGTCCAGGAGACTGTCCTCCAAATGCATATGGCTTTGAACTTTCTAATGAAAGTTACGGCTACACTGTAAATAAACCAAACCCTAACCTTTTTGCATTAAGCAACTGAAAACAAACAAAACGAGTCTGCAAAACCAGTTGCAAAATGGAGGTTGCAATGGTGAGTGCAGACAGCTCTGGGTGCAACAGCCACATGCCCTATGGATACGCGGTCCAAGCTCGGGCCCGCGAGAGAGAGCGTTTGGCCCAGTCAAGAGCTGCAGCGGCTGCAGCTGTAGCAGCAGCAACAGCAGCAGTAGAAGGTGGGGCAGCAGGTGGAGGTGGACCGTATCACCACTACCATCAGGAACAGAGTCGAGGTGCATCCTCCTCTCATGGTGGGAATGCAACACGCAGTAGCATGCCCCACCGCCAGAGCGGTAAGAGGCAGAAGAAAGGGAAAAAGAGGAGCCACCACTTGGGAAGTAGGGAGTGTGGGGCCTCCTTCCCCTGTTCTGAGCTGCTGCCTCTCAGTGGTTCTGAAGAGAGAATACTGAAGGACTTGAGTGAGGAGGAAGAGGAGGATGAAGATGAGGATGAAGACGATGAGGAGGAAGGAAAACTCTACGACAGTGATGACTATGGGGAGGACGAGTTTTCGTACTCAGACCAGCCACCTGATGATGGTGGAGGCCCTGGGGGTTACAGCTCTGTTCGCTACAGTGAGTACGAGTGTTGTGAGCGTGTGGTAATCAACGTGTCAGGACTGCGGTTCGAGACCCAACTGAAGACATTAGCTCAGTTCCCGGAGACACTGTTGGGTGATCCAGCGAAGCGAGGGAGATACTTTGACCCTCTCAGGAATGAATACTTCTTTGATAGGAACCGGCCCAGCTTTGATGCCATCCTGTACTACTACCAGAGTGGCGGTCGGCTGAAGAGGCCAGTCAATGTACCCTTTGACATCTTCACTGAGGAGGTGAAATTCTACCAACTTGGGGAGGAGGCCATGCTCAAGTTCAGGGAGGATGAAGGGTTTGTCAAAGAGGAAGAGGTCAAAGCTTTGCCGGAGAATGAGTTTAAGAGGCAGGTTTGGCTGCTATTTGAGTACCCAGAAAGCTCCAGTCCAGCCAGAGGCATTGCCATTGTCTCTGTCTTGGTCATCTTGATCTCCATCGTCATTTTTTGTCTGGAGACTTTGCCAGAGTTCAGAGATGACAAAGAATTCATTATGTCGCTAAGCGTAGGGAAGGGGCATTCCAATGAGTCGCTTCACCTGAGTACTGGGGAACATACCATCTTCAATGACCCTTTTTTCATTGTAGAGACAGTATGCATCATTTGGTTCTCCTTTGAGTTTACAGTGCGCTGCTTTGCATGTCCAAGCAAAGCACACTTCTTCAAGAACATCATGAACATCATAGACATTGTTTCCATCTTGCCTTACTTCATTACTCTGGGCACTGACTTGGCACAAGAACAGGGCAGTAATGGTCAACAGACCATGTCTTTTGCCATCCTGAGAATCATCCGTCTGGTCAGGGTGTTTCGCATCTTCAAGCTCTCCAGGCACTCCAAGGGTTTGCAGATCCTGGGTCATACACTCAGGGCCAGTATGAGGGAACTTGGCCTCCTCATCTTTTTTCTTTTTATTGGAGTCATTTTGTTTTCCAGTGCTGTTTACTTCGCAGAAGCTGATGAGCCTGCCACCCATTTTCAAAGCATCCCAGATGCCTTTTGGTGGGCTGTAGTGACCATGACTACAGTTGGTTATGGGGACATGAAACCCATAACTGTGGGTGGGAAAATAGTTGGGTCCCTGTGTGCCATTGCGGGAGTGTTAACCATTGCTTTACCAGTGCCAGTGATTGTCTCCAATTTTAACTATTTCTACCACAGAGAGACTGAGAATGAAGAACAAACGCAGCTGATGCAAAATGCAGTCAGTTGCCCTTACCTCCCAACAAATTTACTGAAGAAATTTAGAAGCTCATCATCTTCATCTACAGAGGATAAATCAGAGTATTTGGAGATGGAAGAAGGTGTTAAAGAATCTCTTTGTGTAAAAGAGAAAAAAAGTCAGGACACGGGGAATAGCAGTGAGTCAGAGAAGAAAAACTGTGTAAATTCAAATTCTGTGGAAACTGATGTGTAATTTTGAACATTTCCAAATATATTTATGCATTAAAGAGTGCAGTGAAAATAATGAAATATGCAAACAAGAGTCCACAGCATACAGTAGTATGCCATTTAATGGTTAAATACAAATAAAAAGCATTGCTAAAGTTATATTACATATCAAGTAAGCGGCATACCTTGAGGAAGGGATTGTTCGATCTGATACAATTTCAGACTATATTTTTTATTAGAATGCAAGTGTTTTGCACATGAGGCTGAAAAATTTATTAAAACCAAGTGAGTTTTAAAGTGGGTGCATGAACTGTCGATATCACTAATAACAGCTCTGTGGTAAAAGTTGGCATTCAGAGGTATTTACTATGTAAGAAGCAATGAAGTTTGGTAGTCATTTATCTATTTATCAGTGCTTTAATAGCAGCTACCATAAATCATTGGATACCATAGTCATTGTTTTTCAAATGGTAAATTTATTGTAAAAAGATATTCTTCAGAAGATAGATCTAATTTTTTTTCTTGAAATCTATAATGCTTGTTTGTAACTGGAAATTTACTTTGAAAAGGCTGCTGACCCTCCAGAAATTGTTTATTTTTATAACTCTCTTTGGAGGCATTGCAGCATTTGTTGTCTAATAATGAAAGAAATGAAGCAGGAGAATCTAACCTGGTCTGACTGCAAAGGCAAAATGACTGGAATGCTTTTTTGCACTACTTTATATGCTGGAGATATACTGAAAGAGACTTCATACTGTGAATGTTTACTAATGTAGTAGTTCAATGACAATCATTGGAAGAGTGAATTCTGCATCATATTTTATTGTTTCTTTTTTCTTTGTGATGCTTATGGCAAAACAGCTAACATTACATTAATTCCATACTCTTTTTAATTATGAATATCTGTGATCTCGAAAAGGATTGTGAAGTAAAATTTTATAATCAAAATTATTTGAAATCAGTGTTTTCTACTGGTGTCCTCAAGAAATACCAACCTAATTTGTATCTCTTTCCTGGTTAATTTAACATTCAGAGTCTATGATTAGTACACATGCTTTGTCAGTATTGAAGAAATGCAGCATATGGGAGGAGAAGGCAGAAGTAATAAGATATGCAGTTGTTACAGTACTGACAATTGAGAATTGCTAACTTTTAACATGCTATTATTGGTGCTGCATTTTCCCTTAATTACAGCTTTCATCTTTGTGTATTTGAAGCAACATTTAAGATCCAAAACAGGCATTCTGGGATTCAAAATGCTGGGTCCCATGCGGTCCTTGAGAAAACATTCCATAATTTCTTTTCACTGATTCTTAGGCCAGCTGTATTTTACTGTGTGTCAAAAACTTCCATTGCCCTTCCTTTAAGATTAAAGTAGGTAAAGATTATCTGGCATGTAGTACATTCCAGACTCCAGAATGAAATAGGTAAGATATTACTGCATGTAACATGAATAATAGATTCAGAACAGGCATTTTTTTCAGACTCGGAATTACCTAGGGAAGGTGCAATTAAACTCGAACTGGTTTTGAAGAGGCATTGTGGAACATTCCAGATTATAAAACTTAAACCAAATGGGCATATGCACTTTAGAGACTGGGACAGGCCATTCCAAGAGTGAAAGGGGCCTAACTACTGCATTACAGTAGTTTTTCAATATTCACTTAAAGCTGAGTAGAGGGTTTTTTCTGGGGAGACAACTAGTAACTGACTGATGTATAGTCCTGGAGGTGAAAGGCGACAAGAAAAGCAAATTGGGCACTCACATGATACGTAATTTGTCAGATAAGTGTTATTTGCTGTGTGCAGCATCCAGTGGTACCAAACAGAGCCATAGACACAGGTGTTTCTTTAATGGTTGATTTTTGCCTTCATGGATTTTCTGTGAATTGGCTCTGAAAAGTTTCTCTGCTTGTCTTCTTTTGCACTGCAGAAGAACTAATAAAAACCAAGACATACACAAAAGAGTGCATTGTGCTGAGCCCTGGTTGAAAACTTGTGTTTAGATATCTGAGTCCTAATCTAAAGTCATAGAGCAGGCTTCACTATGTTTTTGATGCGAAGCATTAATCAAAGCTCCTTTTTAGTGTGGTGATGTTAATTCCATGTTTTGAATGTATGTTTTGAATGAAACAACTTGGTAATTTTATACATAGGCATTTGCCAAAATTGGATACTGCATTTTGTTGTAGCTCCCATGAGTTAAACTTACTAAATACTTTTTTTCGATAGGGGAAATAGTAGAAGTGAGGAGGAGCATTCTTTAAAATCTGATAAAAATCTGTAAGGGAAAGTGTCTTTTTAATAGCTAATAGTTAATGATGTAGAGAACATAAGCGTTCTTTTGTCAGGTAGCTTGCTAGTAGTTCGGTATAATTACCAGAGACCGTATAATACCAAGCACCAGGGAAAGAATGTAGGAGTAAAAGAAATACTAACTAGGTAAATAGAGAAAATAAGTAGTACGTGTTTGCAGTATTGACTGGTTGAAAGGGGAGGTGGTTCGTAAGAGGTGGAATTTTAGCTCTCTAATGGAAATAAAGATGGAAATTCTTTGAATAACTCTTCAAATATGTTCACAGTATGGAAATGGAGCTCAGCATGAGGTAACTGCTTAAGTAGCTACCCAGCTTCTCCAGCAAGTAATTCAGCTCTTCTGCTACCAGTACACAACCTTCTAATTTAAAACAAGCGTGGCAATATCTGCATTATGCTGTGATCATAGCAGTACCTTACTCTGTAGGAAAAGTTCTTGCAGCTGGACCTCATAGCAGTTGCAGAGCAACATTCTGGGTATGTCAGCACTATATACTGCAGTACTGTGGAGACAGCAGTGGACTCTGCTCTGCCTCCTGCAGTGAATAAACCCATGTACTTTGACATTATAAATAAGAACTAATCTAGCTTAATGTTAGATTGTGTTATCAGTTCAGCAGACAGTTCTGAATCACAGAAAGAATTGTGCGTTCCAGAATAGAAGCAAATACCTTTACTTGGGCTGGCTTATAATTTGATTATTCAACTACCCATCTGTCCAGTCAGTTACAACACAGCTTGAAAATGCCAAAGTCGTGCCCCTAACATGCTAAAGCCAGAAGATCCCAAGTGCTTAGCAAGCAACAGAAATTTCCATTAAGTATTACTCTGGTTGAATCTGTGTGCCAGAGAAACGCTGTATTTGAGCTGTTATGGCTCTAAATTACTAGTCCTGATTCTGTTAGAAATTTTCTGATGTTATTGGATGCTTTCAGAAAAAGAATTTTGTTGTTAGCTTTTACATTTTAAATTGTATGGGGGAAATGCATTCCTGAGGTAACTGACGTGAATGCAGTTACACTAGGGATCATTTTAGTTCTACTAATGTAGTTCAAATGATTTCACTATGACATACATTTCAGCTAAAAATAATGCAAAATGAGATACTTTGATATTTCAGGTTCACTTGCAGTGGCGAGAAAAATTGGAAAGAGTTCGATTAGAATTCATGAAATCACAGAAGCAGCAAATCATATTTCAGATACAGGCTGTCTCTTACCTGTGTGTTGGAACTTATTTAAAGAAATTTGTAAGTCTTTTAATAGCAATCTTAAGTGCCAAGGCCAGACTCATAAGGAGAGTTTTGCCAGCTGCAATGTTGGATTTAATGCCTGAATTCAGAGATCCATAGGGTTTTTTTCTTTATTGCAGTCATGAGTTTTCTGATGTTACATTGATTCCTTGAAAAATTCAGCCTGGGTTCTGAAACTTACATCAGAGTAAGTGTTGCATCACCCTGTTTGGGAGTTCGTGGTGAAGTTTTCTAGTGCTCATTAAGTTTTTTCAGACTGATTCCCTAAGAGGCCAACTCCATTTGATGGAGAGTGTAATTTATTTGTTTTTATTTGAAGAAAAATTCTTCTGCTTGCACGGTTTTGTTGCGTAGTGTCTATTTCTGTGATGTCCATTTAATGCAGAATGAATCTGGGAGATCAAGGCACTTAAAAAACACACTGCTATCATGGTTATGTCTAATTCACAGCAACAGTATTCTTGGTGTTGGAGTTACTAATAAGCATTATGGACTTCTTGTGGTCATGAAAAATGGGATTTGGTTGTGTTTTCAGTCAGTAAAAATTTTGAAATAGCTTTGGGATGTGAAAGTGAGTTTGCATGATATTCATGTGTGCAACGAGTTTGGTATCAGGCCATAACCTTGAATAAAGGATCATTGCCTATGGCTCCGAACATGGGAAATTCCCTTCAAGTAAGCTTTCAGGTGCTGATAGTCATTTGACTTCAGATATGAAAATTCAGTGCTGAGTTACCCAGGAATATGAAATACATTGTATTTGGATAAATGCAGGATAAATGTATTATGGAAAAACAGCAAAATATCAGAAAGTCAATTCCATGTGTAAGAGGTTCATGGAAAGTCTTTCCTGCGCAGCATTGAAAAATCAAATATGTCTTTCTGGGGATCCCAGATTCATAAAACTAATTCTGAGTATAAATTCATTTTTAGTGCAAGATTTGCATTCTATTAATAGTCCTCAAATTAAATGCGAACCATATGTGGTGCTTCAGGCTATGTCACTAGCTTCCTCTATTCTTACTGGTTCCTTTTTACTTCTTACTGTCATTGTATTTGGTTACAAATACAGGCCTACTTTTTTTTTTTTGACATGAGAGAGCAAGAAACAAAAGCACTGTATAAAAAATCCCAAAACTATAATACCCAGCATATAGGTTACATATTTCTCTTAACATTAAATTAAACTAAATGACAGTCTGTAACATCTGTAGATGTGGGACAAGGTTCTTCTGCTTTTGCAGTGAATAAGGCCTAGTTTATAGATTTACCATATTTGTGCTCCTCTGTTTGAAACGAACACTTGTAAAAAGCTGGCAACTTAAAAAAAAAAAAAGAAATGAACATATCTTCATGTCCACAGAGATCATCTAATAGGGAAAAAATGATCAACAAATTAATTCTGGGTTAAAGTGCAGCAATGTTTTGTACCTGGCAACTGGGTACAAACATGAATCTTCACATATTACTATCATGCTTTCTGTGTTTTCAGAACTCTGGTGATATTGATTCTGAAGGAAGACTCATTAAAGCATTATGTACTGAGATGGTTAAATCAATTTTTATTTTTAATCCTTTTCTGTAATAATGTACCTTGAGACCTTTTTCTGCAACAGGTCCTTTGGAAAATAAATGCATAAGTGTATAAGAAGGAAAGAAGAAATATCTTAAATTACATGTCAAAATCTGATAAAATATGTTAATTGATAGGAAGTAGGTAAGTAAAGGTTTTATTTTCTTCCTTCACTTGTGCGTTTGTGGTATTGCCATTGAAAACACATGGAGGGCAGATGGGTTGAATGGATTGGCAGCTGCGAGGGAGGTGCTTCATGTGTTGTGTCTATTCCAGGTAGTCTGTGATCTTGCGAGCAGCAGCAGCTGCATCTTGGCTCAGCTGCTGCTACGATATCATGCAACTGGGAAGATACTGTGCTGGGTAGCACCGAGTGGCGTGGAAAAGGGTACTGTGAAGGCTTTAGCCTGGCTGGTAGATATGTGCTCCTACCACAACTATCCTATGGGAGTGAAAAACAGCTTTTTGCTGTGAAATGCCATGTAACCCTTTCAGATAGGGAGGTCTCAGAGGCCCCAGTTTGTTAGTTCCTAAGCTACAGAGAGACTCAGGTCTACATTCACAAACTGTACTTTAAGACACCCAACACTTCCATTCATTTTGTTAGGAGCTGGGTTGCAAAATGCTTCCTAAATCTGGGACCAAGTGATTTGTGTAGGGTCAAAAGGAAGACTGTGCTGAAGCAGGTTTCCCAAGTGTTACACTGATTCCCAAAGGAGTGTAGGAAGTGACAGCACATATCCAAGATAGCTTTAGGTCTTCATTTTTCATCTCGTGCTCACATGTTCCTGGGACATTTGTGTTGAGAGCAGGCAGGAGGATGGATAATTTCAGTGAGGTAAGCCAAAGGTCTCTTTAGTTTTACATAGATACTTTTATGTTCTTACTTGTTAGAATAACCTGTTGGTTTTAATATTTTTATTTAGTCCAGGCTATTTCAGGGGGAGAACATATACCTACTCAAATTATCATCTGGAACAGGAATGGTAGCTTTTAATACAGAAAATCAAATGAGACACATTGAATTTTTTATTAGTACTTTAATGCTTTAAATTTCTTTTAAGGATGCTGGCTTTCAGACCAACACTCTAGCACCGAAGTCATCTAAACTCTCTTGTGTCAGTACTAAACAGTGCTTTACTTAGTACTGCTGCATATGACAACCAAGACAACAACTGCTTGTCCTTATTTGTATTTATATTGATGTGATTATGATACAGATCTATGCTGTAGGGGAGGGATATCCCAGAGTGCCCCAATGTGTGTTTATCTTCATTGCTAGGTGAGCAATATCTCATGATATGCTCAAAAGAGATCAGTTCACATGCACAGAATGATGGCATTCCCTTTTCTCCTCTGCCTTGTACAATTGAAGGACAAGGCCTGCTCAATGCACTGTCGTATATGCTTGCCCTGTGCTGTAGATTCAACCATGTTTCTCACTTCTGTTCCATTTAAATGAGTGAAGGTTTGTTTTCAGTCAGAGCACGATATCTGTCCTTGATGTGGTTCACCCACTATAAAAATGAACTTTAATTTCTGCCTTTGTTGTCTCCCTGTTGATACAGCTTTGTAATGACTTTAGGGTGTCATTCAGTGGCAATTTCTTCTTGCACAGTGGAGCCTGAATAGCACAGTGAGTCCGAATACAGAAAATTACAAAGGACTGTTGATATGAAATAAAGGTACCTTTTGGTTTTCTGTCCAAATGCAATAAGGTATATTTGTATTACAATTCCATAGACTACACATTTCAGGGCAAATAAATTCTGTTTCATTAATGGACTTGTACTTTCAAAATGCCCTCAATTTGCCCTGAATTCATCAGGAATTTAAGACATGAAATATTTTTTAGGGCTCAAGCATGAAGGAAAATAATCCCTCTTTGCATTCAAAATGGCAAGCCATTATTGTAAAGAAGAAATCTTGCATATTTTTCAGGTTAAGAAGGCTAAGGAATAGTAGCTCCTGTTAAAGTCTATCTTAAATATTAGCGGCTGATACTCATACTGAGAAAAATATGTTTTCATCACAGGGAGGGGGTAGAAAAGACTTTTGATTGCATGTTTAAAGGGCATTATAATATTTTACTGTGTGCCAAATGACAAGCTCAGATAAACATTATTCTAGCAAGAATCTATCCTATTACAAGGAGTACAGTTGAGATATTGTATAGTGATTTATACTTCAGGATTTAGTTCTGTATATGTCTATTAGTTATAAGCACTGTTATTCAGGCCTTGTGGATCACAAAATTAAAGACAAAAATGCTATAAGGATTTCAGTAAAAGGGAGGAACAGCAAGATTTAATGCTTTTGAGTATCTTCTACAAAAAATTGTTGTTTTGGTGCCATTTAATTTGTGAACATCTGCTCTAATAAGTGATGTGATGATTCAGTAGGTTAAAAGGCAAAAAATGTTTTCTCTGGCTAGTGAAATATTTCTTGTTACTTATAGCTTAATGAAGGATTAGTATTTTCCCTAGCTTTGAAATATGTAGAAAATGCAAAAAGACACAAATAAGTAGAAGTGCTACTAATTTGTTGCTTCTTGACCTGTTTTACAAACAAATATACCCAGACTTGATTAGTGATACTGCACAACTAAATTCTTAAGCGCAGTGGAGTGACTGTAAAGAGATTTACTTTTGAATTGATGCAGAAAAAGTATATTTTAAATTGTCTCATTTTGGGGCACTCAGAAATTAACACTTTCTGACCAGCAGGTGGTTTTCAACATTTCTGCCCTGATGGGTTGACTGATTTTGTTTCTTTGGGAGAAAAGACCAAGTTATATTTCAGCCTTTCTGATTTCTATGGCTTTCCATAGCCTTGAGCTATACCTAATAGAAGTGATCAGGGTATCCACAATGTTTTCATGCACAGTCTTGGTTGTACTGGCACATGAAACAATATATGTGATTTATAAGGTTTGATTAATAGGCACCTTCGATTGCAGCATTGTCTAAAGAAATCCTCTTAATAGTCTTGACCTTGGTTCTGTGCCTGAAAAGCTTCTCTTGACATCAGACCAACACCGAAAACACATGTAACATGAATGGCAATTTGAGATGGTAAAATCTCCAAAGCTTTAAGCAACAGTGAGGGCTGGACCTCGCCAGTCAGGGCTAGCCTCACTGAGCAGGGCAGGACCAGCAAGGGCAGCCAAGGGCAGCCACATCTCCGTCCTGCAGTGCAGGTCAGGCAGAGCCTGCAGGCACAGGGCTCCTGCACCCAGAGGCAGGGAGGGGGCACCAAGCAAGGCTAATGAGGGTTGCAAAGGCCCATTAGAACACACTGGGCCCTAACAAAACCCTTGCATTTGCTGGTAACAGTATTTATTAGGTCATGGTCTGTTCTACTGAGATGTAGTTGTGGCTCAAGGTTTGTATTGCTCTGGCCGAAATTAGAAATGTAAATTTTTTCAGAGCCTAAAAACTTGAGCAGTTGTTGAGCTTTTTGCTACTCTTGATTTTTGGCTCTTAAGCATCTCTGGGTCTTATTTTTCAGCATTATATTTCTAGCTTTGCTGCTGCCAATATGTTTATCATTATTTCTCCTAAACAGTGTTGCTGCTTTCTTTTTATAGAGAGCTTACTTGTGCCAACAGGCCAGAATGTCTTCAAAGGCAAAGCCAGTTTTCAGCTGTTGAATGGATGGATCCCAAAGATGCTGTCATTTTTTACTGGGAAGCTGGAAAATAATGATGTTCTGATTTGGGCTGACATCTAGAAAGGTGTTAAAGGGCCATGTGTAGTACTTTTTAATCTTTTGACTGAGACAGTTTTTTGCTGTGCTTTCAATAGCTAAAATCACTGTTGGAACTGTAGCAGATGTTGATATTAGGTAAATATAGCCATAGGGAACATCTGTGTCATTTGTGTCTTGTATGTATGATAAGGTATCTTAGCTCCTGTACTATCATTTTATGTGATAAGGGTTGGAATACTTGAGAAAGTGTCTGAAAATGAATAATTCTTACCCCAGATCCACTTTTTCTTTTTTATAAATAACAGGGGAGAAAGAAATACGCTCTAGCCTGCTATGCACTTCATGAAAAAATGCTGAGGTGATGTGCTTTACGTTGTTTGCCAAGGGTGGGAGGTGACCTATGTGGCTTGTACATATGTTCTGAATGTAGAATATAACTAGTTGTTAAAAAGGAGATTGGACCTGGAATATTATAGTTTTAAGGAAATCCAGAGTGGTTTTGCCAGTGCACACAGATGGAAAACTGCACATATGTGAGAAGCAGAGTTTTCTGACAGTGGAGCTTTCACGGGTCCATCCATGCCTTCAGACTCAAAAGTGCTGGAGAATTCCAGAACTTGTTAGATCAAACACCCAGGTTTAAGTTCTGAGGATCACAAAGCAGAACTCCACCTCCTTCCTAAGCCTTCCAGGAAGAGAAAAAATGAGGAGCTGCTCTCATCACCTCTCTAGCCCACTGACAGTCCCAGGGAGGAACAGTCATAACCTATGAAAATATGAAGCAGGAAAAGAACATTCATTCCAAATGGTGTGGATTAAAAGCCTTAAACAAAAGATGCCATCAATATATTGCAATGCCTTCTTTAATCTTAATCTTCAGCCTTCTCTGAATGCCCAGTGTTTGGTATAATGCTGTGATCATTCTCCAGATGCTTTTTCCGCAATGAGCAGAAAATTGAGAGAAATGAGCCCAAGCTGATTCAGGAACTAGATACAGAATTAATGTGAATTCCTTATTATATCACAGAATCCTAGAATCATGTATTGATTCAGGTAAGAAGGAAGGGCTCCAGTAGGATTCCCACTGTCAGTGAACTGGAAAATCTGCCTGGTGATGCCATTTGCAGCTTGCTGCTTTAGCAGAAGCAACTGTTCAGCTTGAACAGAAAAACGTGTCATTGCATAGCTCCCACCCAGTCTGTATGGTGTCTGTTCAAATGCTGTGCAGGAAGAAATGCTGAGGGTAGATTTCTTGAGCTGAGACAGCTAATATCAGAGGCTATATTTTTTCACAATGATAATGAGTCTCACACACTTGGGGAAAATGCATTTAAATCCCAGCATTAAAGAGAACTCCCCAGGAATTACTCTGCTTGTGCAGTAACCCATGGTGTTTCTGATTGTGGAGAAGCTTTGCTTTGCTCCTGCCAGAAGTTCAGATACCTCTTTCTTTTCCTGCTAGATTTACAGATAGTAGTTCTGCCTGAAATCATATGGGGTGGATCATGTTTCTGTTTCACTAGATGTTATTACCCAAATAAGTACTTCGAAACATGTTCAGAATTGTATTGTCCCCACTCCATACAGACAAGCAGGATCTCCATGCTGAAAAACAAAAAAATCCCCAAAATTATTTGACTGTATAAATTATCTTGTAAATGTATGTAATATATATATATACACGCACATATATATATACACACAATCTTACACAGAAACAGGCATCCAGCAGGACATTACATTCTGCAGGTTTAATATCCCTGTTTATTAAGATGGAAAAATCAGCATTTTGCAGAAGCCAATCCTGAAAATCAAAACCAGACATGTGTAGGAATCAAAGTTTTGGAGCTTGGCTTCGTCTCTGTTCATGCCACCAACTTTAATATTGAACTATATAAAAGTAACCTTTGTTTTTGGGAGGGGGAGGAGGTCAGTAATGCAGAAGATAGAAGTGGAATTATGAGTATGTTAACGTGACACAGCTCACACAGGACCTGGCACAGTGCTCAGGCGTTTGAGCCATGTCCAAACAAATATCCTCATGACCTGGCGCAGCCTGGCCCAGAATACAAGGGAGGAATATTTGTGTGAATCACTATGGCATTTATCTCTACTATTTCCTGTTCTAAGATAATACCGATCCCTTCAAATGCCATTGCATTGTGCTATGAATTTTTTTTCCTACACCTGTTGATCAGCTATCGGAAATTAAGATATGTGGATCTGTGGAACGTTTTCTTCAGGTGATTTTTTCTTTTTCTTAAAAGGATGGAATTAAAATGAAGGACGACAGTCATGAGGAAGAGTGAGTCTTTGGGTTGGTTTATTGTCTTTGATTTTGCAAACCAAAACAGAAAGGGATTTTTGCTTGCTTCACATTTGACTTGATTTTGGTATAGACAAAGAACAGAGATCCAATACAACACCCTTTAGATTAACTTTCATTTTGATTTGGATTCACTTTTTGTCTTTTTACTGTTGAGAATGTTGCAGACAACGACATTTGGTGCTCTACTTCTGATATAGTGACACTGAGAAGAGAATAGAGGAGAAAGATTTATAACCTTACTACTGTTTGCTCTTAGGAATTATGTGTACAGTACAGCTTACAAGCCACTTTATTAGAACTCTGCATGTATAAAATGCCTCTAAGCAATGAACGACTTAGGCTGTTTGGGCAGATCTTTAAATGATAAATTCATTTACTTAACAACAAACATCTGCATTCATTTGATGTTACCTGAGTTTTCAATTTTCTGTAGACACAAGAAGCTAAAGGAAATTGAATTGTATGTATCTTGGAAAATTGTGTGTAATTACATACCTATTTATTTTCTGTTCCAGAGAGCTGATGGAGTCGGTATTTTAGGATGACTGGATTTTATTGATGTGAAAAGGACACAATAGGCCTGTTCCACTGGCAGTTTTTGTTTTATGAAAATATTTCTGTATTTTTCTGATCAGATGTGATATTTTTTTCCCCCCACCAGCTGTCATGCAAACCATCCATAATTATGCAGGCACGTATTTAGTGTACTGGAGTGCAGGGAACCTCCTCAATGACTGACTAATATTGGCAAATACTTGCTGAATGGTGTACTTGTATAAATCCAGCATTTACTTCCTTCAAACCACCTGCAGTTACTTCTGGTTTAAGATGTATATACTCAGTAATATTTTGTATTTTCAGCCTATACAGAGAAGGTATTGTAATAAATGAAGCAAATGCTGAGTTTTAATACTGTAGTTAAATTTACCACAGTTTCTCATCTTACTTGCTAATTCCTTCTGCTCTTGTTAAGTTCATGTGGAATTTCTCCATTTATTTTATAAATGCAGAGTTTGTTCTCTAGAAGTAAGTGATTTGATCATATCCACCCTTAGTTTTGAGAATTCAGTATTACTGCTTTGTATGCTGTGGTGCATTGAAAACATTTTGGTCGGCCAGCCATCATCATCTTAAAATATTAGATGGTACTGTACATCAAATTGTGAAAAAAAAATTAGTGGGTCAGATAATATCCAAGAGGTTCCATTCCTAATCTCTCATTATTATATAAAGAAAAGTATATATCATGTACACACACTGAAGAGGCTGTGGTACTCCTTGCAGGACAGCACACCACTAGTACAACATGTTTGCAAGGTTTCTCCCTGAGCTGAGAGTCCTGTAGTCCTGCCAGAGAACTCTGAAGGGGGACTATGAGCAATAGCAGAGATCATGAACCTACCTGAGCACGTTGCTCCTGAATCCACTTGGTCCTTGTTGTTTTCTGCTGCAGAGACTCTGGAACTGCAGATGAGACAGTGCTGTGAGACCAGGCAACCTCACTTACACATGACAGAAAAGAACAAAGGAGTTTGTTTGTTCGTCACTTAACAGTCAACTTTTCCAGAAATGTGATAACAATATGATTTGTTGTAGAAGGTCTTGAGTACTTAACTGCCTGGCATCTTCCTTAGAGGAAGAAAGAAGGAAAGGTCCTTTCCAACTCAAACTATTCTATGATTCTAATGACAACCCAAATAAGTTGTCCTCTGTTTTCCTTTAGCTAGAACTTTCTATTCTCTAATCAAAAATGATTATTGGTTACAACCACCCTAGTTTCCTGAGGGTTACCTTCTTTTTTCAGCCTGTATCAGCCTGCATTTTTAACTGAATTGCCCTTGGGCGGTTAAGAGGTGATCTCTGGAGAGACATTTCTACATGTTAGGATTTTTTCTTACACAAAGCCTTGAACAGGGAGAGGTAATGTTCTGTTGTCAGTAAAATGAACTAATGGGATATCGGTGTTCTTAAGTATATGTGCCCTAATAAGAAAACTCAATAACTAACCATAAAAGTGTAATTTTAGCAGTGAAGAAATTAAATGGGTATATTCAGTTTCTTTTAGGTAAGCCAGTGTGAATATCATTACTAATCTTTTTCAGGTGTCTTTTACTTAACTGCATAGCAAAATGAGTAGTCAAAGAATAAAAATAGATCAAGAGCAATTGTAAAATGCTATCTAAAATGACTAGCAAAAATCTGATTTGAAAAATGATGGCAATATAAGAATAAATCCAGTATCTTGCTAAAGCTTTCTAGCTAGAAAGCTTCTTTCTACTTTTGTTTCTAGTCATTTTTTGTTCTGGTTCTTGTGCTATGATGCCATTCTTGTAAAGACTGTAGAGAAATGCAGATACACAAGAAAAATTACTTTTATGAGAAATGCGGAAAAAATCCCACAAGGTTTTGGGATTTTTGGTTGTTAAAGTATTTTTAATTTTCTGTCTTAAATACTTGGCCTAACATGACTGACAAAATCATCCTAATTATGAAAAGCAATATCAAGCTTTAGTGTGTTCTGATTAGTACTATCACTTCCTAATGTGTTCTGCTTGGGAACTGATGATGCAAGATAGCTTAAATATGTAGTTAATTACAATTATTATGGGTAGTTTCTAAATTTACTGAATTGTTTTGCTTGATGCTGCAAAGTGGGAAATTCTGTTAAGAATAATAGTGTTCTATACTGATGTTTACCTAGTTATAAGAATTTAAAACTTGAAGTAAGGTGGAAAATAAAAGAATTGCTATTTTTTAAACAGAAAGCCAATACCAATAATAGGTTCTAACACTATTTTCTACTAAACACTTTTTAAAAATCCTTAAGTTTAAATTCTGGGTGAAAGGCAATCTATTGGCGTGTCTCTATTGTCAATGGAAATATAGTGGTATAGTTTCCTTGTGTTTGAGGTCACTAAATGGAAGAAGCTACTGGTCATCCCAAGTTAGCATTTGCCATTACATTATTTAAAATTAAAGATTGCATTTTATGACTTAGATATTGATTTTTCAATGAAGAGAGATTCACAGAGACAGTAGATATTTTAGAATGAGACTTAGTTACAAAAAATATAAATAATAGAATAGAATCATAAAATAGTTAGGGCTGGAAAGGACCTTAAGATCATCTAGTTCCAAGCCCCCTGCCATGGGCAGTGACACCTCACACTAAACCATGCCACCCAAGGCTCTGTCCAGCCTGGCCTTGAACACCGCCACGGATGGAGCATTCACAGCTTCCTTGAGCAACCCATTCCAGTGCCTCACCACCCTCACAGTAAAGAACTTTTTCCTTATATCTAATCAAAACTTCCCCTGTTTAAGTTTAAACCCATAACCCCTTGTTCTGTCACTACAGTCCCTAATGAATAGTCCATTCTCAGCATCCTTATAAGCCCCCTTCAGATACTGGAAGGCTGCTATGAGGTCTCCACACAGCCTTCTCTTCTCCAG
>WYDI02005820.1:0-10467 GCA_009867235.2 Psittacus erithacus
CTGGCCCTCCTGCTGCACTTCCTTCTAGTTGGGATGCAACACTCCTGAGCTTGTAGCAGGCGATCCTTGAATATCAATCAACAGTCTTGGGGCCCCTGCCCTCTAGGGCTATATCCCATAGAACCTTATTAAGCAAGTTCCTGAAGAGGCCAAAGTTTGCTCTCTTGAAGTCTAGGGCAGTGAGTTTACTGCTCTCTCTTCTTACTGCCCTGAGGATCTTGAATTCAATCATCTTATGATCACTGCAACCAAGACTGCTCTTCAGAGTCACATTTCCAACCTTAAAGATTTTCATCTTAAAGGTGTCTTTAAAAACCAACAAAAAAAACCCTATAAAAATCCTCAACAAAACCAATCAACTTTATTATCTTTTGATTCATATGCTTTTTCTGATTGGATAAGTCTACTTTCTAATGCCTGCCAGCTGGTGAGAATGCTGATGTTGCAGTAGCAACAGATCTGCTCAGCATGGAAGTGTGCTACAGGAATATAAAGCAACGAAAGCACTTAACCAGTGTTACCCAGCACTAAGGACTAAGCAGAGTATCTTTTCATGTACTGCTGCTTCTAGCCCTACTCCTGCTAACTCTGGGGCAGGAAATTGGGCAGAAATCCTTCCTTAATTTTCTGGAAACTAGGGAGAGCCCTTTAACAGTAGCCAGCACTTCTACATGTCAATGTATGAAACATAATAGAGCTATCACTAGAATACTTGAAAGTAAAAATATACATAAATATTCTTATTTATATATAAAATAGATTTGTCATAGAAGAGTTGATGATTACTTTCTCATAGCTGTCGCTCTACCAATATGTCTGTGCCCAACAGTGAAAAGATCATACTTCATACCCGAAAGAATCACAAGGTCATTGCTATATATTAAAAAAGGTACCATTTTGAAACTTTTGATTTGCCACCTGTTTGTGCCATGTAAATGTGATTCCAAATTTTATTTTAAAATCATAAATGCTATTAGTGTCTATCATTAAAAGTAAATGCTGAGTTCCTCACATAACCAATTCATGACTCTGGAAACAGGAGGAGCTTTAAGAAAATCCACTCTGAATGTCAATAGAATAGTGAGTGTTGGGCTCACTGCTGAAGTGATCCACAGAAGAAATATTGCTCAGATCAGTTTTGTCTCTTATCCTGGCTTCATCCTGGCAAGCTCCTATTCACTTCTCTGCCTCAGTTTATCTGACTGCAGTATGGAGAAGATAGTCTGCAACTCTGATGAAAACTAATGCAGACAAGGCAAAAATTCAGTATGTTTAGCACATCCTGGAGAAATCAAACAATATGAAGCCCTCTGCAGTAGACTTGCAGTCTAGCTGAGGTGAAAGTCAAAACAGTCAACCAACACACAGAGAACACAGTAAACTTGAATACACCAGATACAACACAAGAACAATACAGTGGCATGCTTTTTTGTAATGGTCCATGAAAAATTAGTTAAGGAAGCTGCATGGTACATGACCCAATATTATTAAAAATAATTTTAAATACAGCAAAACATGACTCCTCCCATTCCAAGCCTCACAGACTGTCTCGTTCTCTAACTTCATCCAGGAAGCTGTATAATAGGTTGGATTGCCTGCAACCAGCCTGTCGACATGTCTGTAGATATCATGACTGTAATGAGGTGAAATGGAGATAAAATGCAGTTGGTTTTTTTTTTATCATACTCAGCTTTTCCATAAAACTAAAATGGAGAATGTTTTTTGTACATACAGATTAAACTAGAATAACTCTGAGATCATTTCATTCCCTGGTGTCATATAAAAAAATAAAACATGCTTTTGCATGCACTTCTAAGAAGACTTTGACCTTAATTCAGTAAGTCTCTTCCTGGTATCTGGGTAAACTTTCCTGTGACAGATATAAATGCAGTTAATGAGATTTTAAAACATGCTTCTGACTAGTTCATTTAATTACATTATGCTATCTAAAAGTGACCTTTAAAGGCCACTCCTTACTGACTCCTTTTACAATTACTTCAGAGCTCTCTACCATTTAAAAAAAAACAAAAACCTTACTAAACATAATGAAGAAATAAAGGTCCTTGTCTGTTTGTGTAATGAACACAGTGGGATTCCAGACTCTAGCATCCCTTATTGAAGATGTAAAACTGATACATAAGGAGTGAGAGAGTTTTCTGCAGGTCCCAATTAAGAAAGAACAAAAGGTTTAATCTCATCAATATCTGCAGACAGACTTGGTGGGCTTTTTTCTCATTAACATTTAGAGTTCAAAATTTTTAAAATTACTTATCAGGCAGGCCCAGCTACTAGCTTGCTTTATTTAGTGTTCAAGAGTGGGAGAAAGTTAATGGCTCTCTTTCACTGGAGTCAGCGGCAGTTCCCAGAAACTATGGGGGACAGGTTTGCTACACTTTCCCATCCTTTTCAAGAATCCTGGTATCCACACTCATGGAGATTACAGTGGGTTTCTTGTCACCTTGAGATATCACAGGATATGGAAGAAAACATGAGGAAAAAAAAATGACAACAGCAGTAAGATATTTTTATGAGTTTTCCTTTTCCATGGTTGGAAAGATTCATGGGGGTTGCCCCAAACACAGGCCAGGTATATACTATTAAGCAGGAGAGGACCAAGGAACAAGCTGGAATACTGTATTCCTGATGGTCCATCCTGATGGTATCATAGTTGACAGAATTTTGGCCCAATTAACAATCATCAAGAAAATGCACAAGGAAGGTTTGAAGGACAGCATCCATGGGAGATCATTTTCAATAGATGGTATGGGCAAGATTGAAACAGTTTTTCCTCAATCTAAAACAGTACCCCAGCAGCATGTGAGCCCCAGGGAGCAGTGGAGTGAATCAAAGGTTGGCAAGTTTCCTCATTGATCTGCCTTGCCCTGGACTGCAATAAAGTTATATGGCAGTATGGGCACCTTTGTCTCTGATGCAGGCAAACTCTTAACTGAATGGAGCATAACCTTTAAAAATAATCTACTTCAAGTGATGAAGTCATTTGTGGAGAGTCATTTTTCTCTCCAGAGAATGTTATCCTAAAATACAATTAGTGGCAATGCTTCATCACTTCCTTCTTACCACTTTTCTCCACATCTTTCATCATCTGAGCTTGAGAGTGGTAGACTAATGGGCAGTGCACGTGCGGGAGAACAGTGAATCTGTCTGAGCAATCGAGTACTTATTGTGTTATTTGCTTTGTTTTTCTTCTCTTAAGAGCAGATGGGCAACTTTCACCTTTTTATGACAACAACTCCCATAAGTCTTAGTGAGTCTAAGTCCATTAATATCAGGACTTAATTTAATATGCAAACATATATCGTCTGTGTTTGATTATCTGTTGATGATCTATTGACTCCAGCTGAATACCCTTGCTGGGTCTATTCTTTCTATGTGTGTTTTCTGGATGTCCTTTCCATGGCAATTGCACAAACAGGCATTACTGAACAATTTGTATAGATCATAATTACCCAAATTTACTGCAAGTGGGATACTGCAAGTGGGATACTGTAAGTGGCTAATAGAATCAAGTCTTTCATAGATGTTTCATTCAGTCTCAGAGATTTCACTTAATTAAAAATAACAGGGATGACCAAACACGAAAGTTTGTCCTCTGGAAAATACATGATAATACAAAAAATTAAGACTATCAGGTTGAACAAATCCATCAGAAGACAATCCTTCATTAAGGTTGTATTAAAAAGTAAATGTGGCAATATTTCCCTTACAAGAGGAAAGCTATTACTCCTCAAACAAGCCAATGAAACAGATTGTGTAATTACTCTTCTACCACAGGGAAAAGCTGGGTTTAGCTTCTCTTAGTCTAGACTTTTTCTGCTCTTCTAGACATCTTGTATGTTTTGTATCAGAGGTCTTCCATGTCTCCTAATCTCAACGTGCCCTGATTCTCTGCTTTTAATGTTCGTAATTAGTACCTGTAACATGGTGTTCTACACGGCACTTGTGGAGCATTGCTGCTTGCTCCCCTGCATTTGGTAAGTGAAAGCATTTTGGAGGAACAAGTTGCGAAGCTTCTTTTAAATAATTACTCTTTAGCAATAATTAATTTCTATATTTATTTACTGACAAGGCCTCTCATTCTTGAAATGGCTTTTGTTTGTAGGCTATGTTATAGTCTGATATAAAATGTCAAAATCAAGGGTCACATAATTTATGCTACTTCAGCAGAAGATTGAAGCTTATTTTTATGGCTTTTAATTAATTAACCAATCCTAATCTAATGTAAAAAAAAAATGTAAATACAGAAAGAGCTTTACAGTAAGTCAGCATTTTATGGAAGTGGCCACCTATTTTGCAATAAATGATGTTATTTCTAGAAAACAAAATTTGCCATTTCTGTAGTGCAAAATCTTACTTTACTTGGAGGTGGATGCAAATTAATATTCCTGCCCTGGAAAATAGTTTGAACTGTCATCATATACTTCCTGTGTCACCTTTTTTTCTCCTGCATGATGAAATGACAGCCTTTGGAAGATTTTCGTGAACGTGACTGAAGGAGCGCATCTAGCCAAAGGAGGAAACAGTTCTTTTGGGCATTACCCTAGCTATGAGTGCCCTCAGCTGGCACACAGAAAATGAAGCCAAGGCATGGCTTTGCCTTATCCCATGTGTCAAATTTCTGAATAAAAATCCCAATGTATGCCACAGCTATGCCTGCCAAAGCTGTTTGTTAACTACTAACTAAAAGAAAGAATGATTCAGTATGTCAAAGGTCAATTTTCCTGCAATAATGGACAACCAGATCTCTGTTTTAAGACATGCATGATAATTTAAATGCTGATATAAACAAAGAAAATATTCTTATAATCTCATAGCTCAGTGCAATAACTTCCATCCTAGAAAGACAGCAGATTTAGCTTTTGTGCCAGATAAAAAAGCAGCTTAAACTTCTACTGCTCACAGCCTAAATTAGTACTGGAAGAATTGGTCTGCCTAAGCAGGGTAACAGACACAGCAGTTTTGACCAGCAATGCCTCCAGCACACTGGGAGTTTTCAGAGGTTAACCACCATTTTAATGCTTTGCCATCTTCCAAAAAAACAATGCAAAATTACCAACTATCTCAGGAGGCTTTGGCCAAAAATCCTGCTTTCAGTAGGTGCTCCACTTGGAGAACTAGGAAGATAGCAACCCATCAAGCTTTATTATACTATAAGTCAGGCAACCACAAAGGTCATCATTAGAAAGCATCCTTCATCCAGATTGTGGTGACTCTTCAGATATGGAAATGTGCCCTCCAGAGCCAGTTCCTGGGGCCAGTGCACTGTCAGCCAGGCTTGGCAGGAAGTCCCCTGACAGTCCTTGGACTGTTCACAAATGATAGACAGAGTTTCCTCTCCTCCTGGATGCTTTGAAGATTTGCCGTGGACAGAAACATAGCCCACATCTTTTCTGAAGCTTATATTAAAAAATCATCCACCTCAAGAAAGCAATTTCAACATAATGAGTTCTTTCAATGTGAAAACAATTCTATCTAATCTGCATGGATCATAAAGTACAATGACTCTCAGATCTGATGTGCCTCCATAGTAGTAGGTGCAATTTGACTAAGTCAAATCAAATGCTGCATATGAAGTATGTCAAGTTTAGAACATCTTTTGCTATCATGATCATCTCTGTAGGATGTGCTTTTGCGATACAAATACCACTACATATTCTTCCTGCTAGATTAGACATCTTTGTGCAGATGTTCAAACTGGTTGTTAATTGAACAAGACTTTATTTATTTTCATGTCAGTTCACTTACATCAGGAACTACACTCAGTATTTTTGTTTTGCTTTTCTCCTCCCTTCCACCCCACCTCTCAGTATTGTAAACAATGTCTTCATTCAGTCTATTTATTCCAATAGTGCATCTATTTCTTTGACAGTTTGAGAACTCCTTGTGTACTATCTATCTCTCACTGTTGGCAGGTCATCTGCACACTGGTTTCATGAGAATTCTTTTAAACATTGCAATAACCCATAACAAGAAGTGAACAGAAAATACAGCAACAGAAGATTTATCTTAAGCCTCGGGAAAAAAGTTATGCTCCTACCAGCACCATAGATCCTGCTTTAGTCTATCACAAGTATCACTACAAACCTTTTGACCAAGTCAATATGGCATATTTATAAAATGGAAACCAGTTTTATTACAGGCTAAACTAGCCAAATACAAAGGTAGTGTTGAGAATATATTTCCAAATCCAGCATATTTCTTTGGAAATGTGGAAATTTGTAGTATCTATATACCTGGTGGTGCAAGCAGCCTGCCAGTTCTGCAAGTTGCCTGTGTCAGCAAGCCTGTCACCTGCCTGCCTGCCACTCACCTGCGAAGTCGAGAGGCAGCTCTGCCAGCCCACGGTCTCTCAGGGACCCAGTGCTGCTTAGTCCCTCAGTGCTGGGCCTCTGCTGCCTCCCTTTTCAAAAGAGACAAACTGATATTTCATTTATACCTATAGGGCAAACTGAATTTTACTTTTTTGTCAAGAACTGCATTGAAGACTATTCACACTAGGAGAATCAAACTTCTCTTTTTAAGTAGATTTACTTTGATGTCACCCTATTGGCAATCAAGAGGTTATTATGGATTTAGGACTGATATAATGGAAATATCTGGCATAGTCAGCCTAGGTAGGTGAAGCTGGGAATGGATTTACATTAAGATATGATAAATGTTACAGAGTAGATCCGCACAATCTGTTGCCCTTCCTTTGTCTATCCATGTACATGCTCACTGCTTTCATTTGCTCAAAGTTGCTGATTTGCAGAAGATAAAAGACTTGGATAGCTTCTCAACAAGAAGTCTCAAAGATGGAAAGGGACACCCATCAAAACACCACATTGTGCCATATTTGGTCATTATGTGTCTGCTACCTTAGACTAAACATTCCCCAAATACTGCCCGTAATACAATTCACTTTCGCAAAAAAAATCTGAGCTTCTGTCAAAAATAATTTACATGGCTATCAGTCACCTCCTGATATCTCTCCCGGATCTCTCCCAAACAGGCTTTTATGCCAGAACATAAGCCTAAGTCAAACTTACGAATGTATTTCATAGTTTTTTATCTGAGCAGGTCATAACATGCAATAAGATCATAACACCCATTGCTGGAGGAAAAATACTTTCAAAGTTTTGCTATAATCTTGTGTATAGAAATGTGGTTCTTTAGGTCACCACACATCTTTAAACTTCATCAGCGTCACATTATAAATTACATGAGTGTTAATGCTGACACTGGCATATTTCTCACTTTTAGAGTCAATATAGTGTTGAAAGTGCAAAAAAAAGCTCCTTCAAATAAAATATCACCACTATTAAAAGACTAAGAGAAGACTATCTCTTGTGTCTAAATAGAATTGGAGCCATATGTAGCCCGGTTGACTTCTCCTAAGGCTTGGTACTGTAAATGATTTTTAAAATATTTCTGTTCTCCTTCAAACTTAAAAAAAAAAAAAAAAAAAAAAATCCTGAAATGGTTTAGGCTGTATAAGCTCATGTCCTTCAGATTGAAATAATTTGATCCCCTACCAAAAACTTAAGTCTGTTCATGTTTGCCTTGTATTAAACCATTAAGAGAGTGGACAAGAGAAGACTAGATACAGCAAAGCTGGAGATCTACAAGTTGTGGAGATTCAAGAGCACCTTGAAACACTCCACAGAAAGGCAGAAAGGGAAAGTATGGTTTCTCGTTCTCTTAGACTCTGTACTGCAATTTTTTCTTCTGGATAGGCATGATCTGACATTGCACCACTAGAAGGGGTCTGCTTTTAAAATATGAAGTTCTACACCTTCAATAAAAACTTTTATAAAATCATAAGGCTGATCACTATGTCACTGAGACCTGCAGATGGCACCAAGCAGGTTAAATCAGAATGATGGTACATAGTGATGCTATAAGGAAGCTCTGAGTCTGTGCCAAAGCGATCAAGTGGCCACCCAGCAGCAACACAAAACCTGTGTCAGAATGGCCTTGCAGCTGAACCACTTATTTCTATCTCTTAGCTGGGCTAATTAGATAGGCAATGGTGCAGTACCATCTCTTCAAACTGCTTCCCCTTCCCAGCTTGGGCTGCTTCCACTATCTCATACATCTCTACTGATGTATGAGGCCTTTGGTTCCCAGTTAGGAAAGCAAGCTGAAAAGATAGTGAAACATCCCATATGCAACCAAGGGTCAAATTCTTCTTGAATTGTTTACCGTCAGCTAACATCAGGGTTGCATCTGTCACCCTTTCCATCTGAACTTTTTTTAATGTTTTTTTAATGTTGCTGACAAGCACATCTAGCTGTTGTATAATGAATGGTCTTTTCCATCATTAAAAACAAATTTAAAAAAAAACAGCAAAGTTCCTTTCTGGATATATTGTTACACAAGCATACAACTTGTTTTTTAAAAGCTGAGACGTAAACTAGGTCACTTCCTAAATATTTTTTTTAAGTCAAATGTTTATCAGAATAAGACCAACAGAAAGAAAGAAAAGTTAACATTTTGAAAAGTGCACAGTGTGCCGGTGAGGCAGGTGGTTTCTGATGCACAAGTTTGCCAAAGCACAGGCTGCAGTTACCCGAGAAGTCAAAACAAACTCCAAACAGAAAAGCGCATCTAGTTAGTAAAATGAATTATTAATAGGAACAGCAATGGAACAGCCAGCAAAACTCCACTTATAATGGAGGCTGTCGCTTGGGAAGTCACAACAGAGTTCCCACCAGAGAGCTCTTCTGTCTTAAAGTATTACACCAGGAGAGCAGTCAAATGCAGTTTTGTAAAGAATTAGGATGAGCTAATATTAGAATATTATTTGTTTGCATTGCAGGGTATGTGTAAACTGACAAATGGAGGCAGACGCAAGTTATTTTTCCAGTGTTCTCAGTTGGATAGCTGTGGTCCAGGTCTGGTCTGTCCAGCCAGGCCTGGTCCAAATGATGTACAGCCACATTAGCAGCAACTGTTTTCCAAATTAACAAAGCCTATGCCTTTGTACATTGCTTATAATCTCTTTGCTTAATCCAGAAAGTAGATATTTTGAGGTAGATCATCATTTATCTGGGTTAGGAGCATTTACTTTCAAGTATGCTCTTTTCTTGGGATACAGGCTCCAGATAGGTTTTGTGCTTTTGACTTAGAGAAATTACATCCACCTTTTACATTCACATCTAAGAAGTCCTCAGCACCGTCAGTACTGTCCAGATCCTTCTGAAATCAAGAACTTCTTTTGCAGTTTTTTTTTTGTTTATTTCCATGAATCTGCTCATTATCCAACTTATTACTGCCTAGCTTGCTGTTCTGGCCTAATACCATTCACCTGAAGCAATTCAAATGCGCTGCTTTAATAATTAGGTTATCAGTGAAAACCGGGAACACGGCTGTAAACAACTTGCTGGGGAACTGATGTCAAAATTAATAGTGGCCCTTTTTTCCTCACCAAAACTACCCCATCATATCAATCTATCTTGTTGAATTTCCTGGTCAGCACCATTCAGAGCTGATATCCAGCTTTCACTAGGCTATCATGGTTTTGGTGCCTTTCCAAAGTTAATGTAAATTCAAATTCCTTTCTTATTTCCTTTCATCTCCTTGCACTAGAAAATGTGTTGGTTCTTACTGACTACACCCAATTTTCTATTTCTAATTGATATGCATATTCCTTCAGTAACTGCAGCATTTTTTAAAACATGTGGTATTAGCCCTTCTTTTTCTTTATTGTGCATTCTGCTGCCGTATATCATATTTCTCTATCTCATGCTAAATCTTTTACTCAGTCTTCTTTCTGTATTTATTGCTATCAGTTAAGTTTATAGAAGCAATCTGCTTGCTTCCACCATTTCTTTCACAACTCTCCTTTTCTGTTCCAGAATCAGACCAGGATCTGGTTTCTGGACAACTTTCTTCACTGACTCCTTAACTTTTACAGTTTGCCAGGAGTTTTTCCTGATGGCAAGAATTCCTGGAGGAGTTCTGGTTAACTGGAATAAAACAACTGTGGAGATACAGAACTGAATGGCAAACTACTTTGTGTGGAAGGAAAAGAAAAAATACAGCATTGTGAAATATCCCAGTCTAAGATTAGGTATGAATCTTGATACAGTATTTTCTTAGGGTACATATATAATTTGGTGGATTATTATGTGTCTTTTCCCTCTATAAGACTGTAAAAATATTGCTGATTTTTACCTTACAAAAAGAAAGAAAAAAAAAATAATGCTACATTGACAGGCAAAGGTGAGAAAAGCTTTATCTGCAATCCAAATTCTGCCAAGATAATAGCATAGCACTGGACAATGTGGATCTATATGATGTGACTGTTCTTACTATTTCTTTGATCAGAAGTAAAATAATAGCATTTCAACCACCATGATTAGGATTCATTATCAGCATGACTACATAAGCACAATGGGAACTATTTTCTTTCTGTCTTTCCTTCTTTTTTTCTCTTTCTGTCTTTCCTTCTTTTTTTCTCTTTCT
>WYDI02005821.1:0-22234 GCA_009867235.2 Psittacus erithacus
CTATAGAATCCCTTCCTGTTATCTTTCACATCCCTAGCCAAGTTTAATTCTAACTGGGCCTTAGCTTTCCTAACCTGATCCCTAGCTTCCCAGACAACATCCCTCTGTTCTTCCCAGGCCACCTGTCCTTGCTTCCACCTTTCACAAGCCTCTTTTTTCCTTTGAAGTTTCCGCAAAAACTGTTAGCCTCATCTCTCACTGTTTCACAAACGATTCTTTGTGCAGACAATTGGTTTCCTGAGAGACATCAACATATATCCTGCCTCTTTGTGGGATACTCACTCCTTCACCAACACTGGGCTGTAGTTAACTTTATTGAGACCTTCAACAGTTACTGGTGAACATATATTTCATTTTTCCTTTCTTTTCCTAACCTTTACAAAGCCATACTTTGGAAACACATCCTTCTTCTAGCACAAATGTCTATGATGAGGGCATAGGAAATGTTTTGAACACTGACTTTAATATACATTAGAACTGGATGCTCAGGACAATTTAAAATCTGCCCAAATAAGACATGCATTTTTCCACCATAGAATGGAAATCAAGTCGAGGAACTGAAAACAAGGCTGAGACTCAACATAATTATCTTCCCATGCAAAAGTATGAGGCTTTGCCCCAGCATTTTGTAGCAGCAGGAGACCATCCTGTGATGATATGCCTTTCCACCAGAATTATCACTTAATTCCCTTCTTTTTGAAGGTTTTTATAGGGATTGGGTGCAGCTGCTTTTCATCAGTCCCTTCTTATTAGAGTTTCTAAGAATCCTGATTAATTTAGAGCCTGTTTCAGCTGCTGCTTAAGGAGATTGAACATTTTGCCCTCACCCTTCCCCGTCTGCTTTCCCGATAGCTTTTACAACATTATGTGCAGTATGATGGATTTCCTTCTGTTGTTTATGGGCAAATATGTGCATAAATTTCTCTCTATTGGAGGCATTTGTCTTATTCTCAGGGGCTTAATTGTTTCTTTCTTCCTCCTCATCATTTAGTTTCTTAAAATATGTCTAATTTGTAGGATAGTACAAAAATGCATGGGAGTAAATTTAAGCTCTGAGGAGACTAGCCTGATGCTGGAAGGGGTTGAGTAATGCTAAGCTCTGCCTGAAAGCAGGTCACTCACAGTACCTTGCAGGACTTTCCATGGTTCTTCCACAACTGGTTGTGAGTTTTCAGGGATTTAGCATGAAACAGTTCTTAGTGGAAAGGGTGCCTCCTTTCCCAAATAGTCATTTAGCTATCCTGTAAAGGTTTTCAGACAGCTTTTTTTTGTTACTTCCCTGCTGAACTATTTTGACCTCCCTCGTCTTGGAAGTTGCCGTGATTCTGTTTGTTGCTTCAGTTGAAACCAAGTCTGAGGACTTTCAGTAACAGGGCTAACGCCTCTCAGGGCTTGAGCCTGGGCATGTTCATGATGTTCTGCAAACCTCCCCGTTTGGTTCTGTTTTGATCTCTTAATCTCATCCCTTAGACATGTTTCAGAAAGAGCCCCCTAATTGCTTAGTATGGTGTGGCCTTGTTCGTGGCATCTTTTACAGATGAGACAAACACCTCAGAACTAACAATCCTGTAAAGCCTTTTGAAGCGTTCAGCTCAGACCTTAAGAAGATGACTAGAAAGCTAGCTGGTTTCTGGGTTGGGTGAATTTTCTCTGAATCCAGGAGCAATTTCATGCCTGAAGAATTCATTCACCAAAACATTTCAAAAGTTGTTTTCTTGTAATAAAGTAAATAATGCTTCTGCTATTGTTTACTCTGCATTTGGGGCAATAGGAGTTTACAATAATGAATAGGGAGAAATGCCTAATTATTTATTATGTGGTGTGATGGAGCCTATAGGCCTCAAACCAGTTGTCTTCCACTGTATAATTGCTGTATATTCTATCACACTTCAATCAGCTTATTGGAGAAAAAGGGTGAATTAAGAGGAGAACAGTTTTCTTCTTTAATTGCTGAAAAGACTATGCAGAACAATCACAAGATTCTTGCTTTAGATACTGTTTATGGTTTCCTTAAGTGATCCATGTAGTTTTATACATGGTATCTAATTAGTCTTACACAGTGAACGTGTTACTTACAGGATCCACATTACCTCTAAACTAGGGGATAGGATCATGGAACTTGAGGTTCTATAACCTTTCAGAGCACATTTGGGGTTTGTAACTTCCAGTAATCTAATTTCAGCCTGTCTTTTCTCCCCAAACACAAGTTTACCTCTTCTTAAAAAATAATGCTGTAAACATCTCAATGCTACTGCAACACTTCCATTTTCCCTTTGGATTGCTCCTCCCTCTTTCAGATTGCTGCGGAGTTTCTGCTCAGAGTGGAAACTGAGTGCTGTTCAATTTAGTGTTACATTTCCAAACCCATCTTGTTAAATAAGTCAGAAATTTGCTAAAGCAAGCCTGATATTTTCCCCTTCCAAAGGGATAATGTGACCCTTGAGAACACTAACGCATTTGCGGTTAGGATGTTATAGGGAATAATCTGCGGTAGGACTGTATTTTCAACAATAGAGTAGTTCAATGAAAAATCCATTTACATGTGGCCATTAATTTACAAAGATCAGACCTATAATGCTATCACATCTGTGCTGTACAATATTTCTTTGTCTAATCTCATTTCATCCCCAAGTAGTGGTTTGGTGCAGTGTGTCTGAAGCAACTAGTGAAACTCACTTGCTTAGAAACTCCCAATCTTGATTTTAATGAGCAGTCTGCAAAGTTGTAGTGGGGAACTGATGATTTTCTGAAGTTACTTACAATTCCTTGTGAAGAAGGTACATCTCACAAACAAGTGTCCACAAGCACATACTGATCTCAGGCAATTACCTTAGTTTTGTTCCACTTATTTAGATGTAGCGTCAGAATTTCTTCGTTTGTCAAGAAGAGTCTTGAGAAGCAGGCTTTGAAGAGATGATGATGAGACCAATAGGGGAAGCTTACAAAAGATAAAAAAGACACAAGTATGGTTCATTTTACTGGTACAAATGGAAAAGTCAAGGTGAGCCTGATGGCGAGCTAAGGGAAGGGAGGAGAAGCTTACTGAGCAAGGCAGCAGTTTTGATTGACTAATGTTTCACTTAGCTGAGTAAATGAATGTAGTTTTTAATAAAAGAATTCGTTATGTTTCTGATAATATCACTATCCAGTAATCTAGGAAGATTGCGTGACTTAAAAGTTAATTCATAGCTAATTGACTCTGCTGTTTTCAGCATGAATATGGTTCAGTTCCAGTCAGGATGCCCACAGAGAAATGTGGGCAGCAAAAGGAACTTGCAGTGGCACAGCAAACACTGTGAGGTTTGTACTTTGCTGCTGTAACACACTTTCTGCTCCTTACAGCCTTTTGCAGCTGAGGTTGTTGGATGGTATTTATAATGCATGATAAACTCAATTTTTCTGAGTAGCTTTGGATTTCCTGCTGCTAAAAACAAAGACAGACCATAGATGCAGGACTAATATACTAACTGGATGTTTATTCTCCTTCTATCTTGTTTTACTTTACTATCAAAACATATTTTGTTTCTGCTAATCTAGAAAATTAAGCAGTAGTAATCTAAGGCTATTTACTCTGAATGAAACTATTCACACAGAGCTTTAGTATGCTGTAACTTACATAAATTGACTTCACACCTTAGTTGATTGACTTATTTAACTTTCCTGAGCGACCCTGCGTAGGCAGCCCAAACTCTTTCGTTAGCAAAATGGGGACTGCTCTTCAAGCTGTATCTCTTATGGCTTTTCTCAGCCCCTATCCTGCCCTTTTTCATTACTCTGAAAATTTAAAAGCTTGCAAGGGGCCTGAGGCCAGCTTTAGCTCACTGCTGTGGACTATGCTTCAGAGACAGCCTTTCTTTCACTCCCACAAGAGCTTCTCTTCCACCTCTGCTTCTGAGACACTTAGTGCTCCCACATAAGCAGATTTGCAGAGTCAGGCCTCCCAGTGCAGGGCACCAGAATGTCTTCTAACATTTTTCACACACCTCCATTTTTCTCCTTTCCTTTCTGACAGATTTTCTGCTTCTTTATGGTATTATGTTAATTTGGTATTTTTCCTGCAGCCGCTTTCAACAAGGACTCTCTCAGATTTCCTACCAAATAACAGCGCAAATCACAAGCCCTCACGTAGGAAATGCATGAGTGCCCCCTCTTGTCTGTTCTCAAGTAAAACAGCTCCACAACCTTTTCCATGGAGGGAGAATAGAATAAAGTAATTTTGCTTAATTAGTCCATTTGCATTTCTTTATGGACTGAAATGGAATAAAGCAGAGACATCCACAGCCTGATAAATGTAGATATGTGCACATGCTTGCAGTCTGAAAGGCCCTGCGGTTCTTTTTTTTTGGGAGGGGAGCCTGTACAGAAGTACAGGCACACATATTATTGAATGAGCATTAGGTTTTCTGCCTACTCCACATTCTTCATTGTTTTCTCTGCAGACAGAGAAATGCTTTTGGTATTGCTTTGATCAGAGAGATCACAGATAATAAAATATTCCCTTTTTTCTCAGCCCTGCTTGAACCTTGGGATTCACTTTTCCTTGAAACGGGATCTTCAAAATGGTTACGCCATGATATGAAGTCTGATTTCCCAGCTAGTCAGACCCATAAATATTAACATTTTCACAGTCCCTCTAGAATAATTTAGGAAAAGAAAACATGTCTATCCTTTTGAAATGTCCTGGGTGATGAGAATGGAAGTGGCAAATGGAAGAGGCAACACAAAAGAGCTACCAGGAGGACGGATCCACCGCGGTTTCTGTAGCTGTGCTGTCAGCTTCAAGATGTCTGCAGAGCTAGCAGGGCTGCTGTCAGGGTGCTGCACTGCTGGGTGGGTCCATGGATTAAGATCTACTGTGAAGGGAATTCATGTAATGATTTGTATGCTTAGGGACAGACACAACCCTGACCATCAGCTCCTCACAGTTTGACAACATGGCAGGCTGGAGCATAAAAACCCTGTTTTGCACATTTAAGCATTTCCCCATAAAAAGTCCTCACAGATTTTCATATCTTAAAGTGAAGGTCTGCAAAACAGCCTGATACGTTCTTTTTCTCTCTCTCTCTTTGCCTTGTTTTTGTTCTCCTGCACAGCTTTTGGTTTGCTGGCTGGAAAGTGACCCCTGGAGACAAAGTTAATCTTATTTCAGGAACTGTGCCCGCAAAACAGGGAGATGACTGTTGAGTTCTGGGTAAAATTAAAGAAAAACAAAACACAGTGCAGCATCAAAGTCCATGTGAAGGCAGTGCCTGCGAGCAGCGCCAAGCTGACAGTTGCAGAGAGTAAAGGCCCTGATTTATCTGGGTAACATGCAAGCCAAGTGCTATGTTATCCTGCTAGCACATCTAGATGTCAGAGTTACGTCTCTACCATCTAATCAATATGGCACTATGCCTGGCTTAATTGGCTCCATTTCTTTAATTAGTCCAGGCAGGATGCTTTGCTGATGTGGCCATGCTGCTTTGGGACTTTGGCGAGTGTCTCTGCAGGGCACACACTGCTCCACATGGGCCTGTCAGCTTGCAGGGATTTGAGATCCCAGCCCATTTTGTGCAGGAAGCCAGAGGTGTTCTCATGGTGTTTGTTCAAAGTCAAGCCCTGGCTGAACCCCCAGAGCTGGTCAATGACTGAGGAACTTGTGTGCTTTGCTGATGCTGGAGTCCTCTCCTGGGGAAACACATGATCCTATAGCAGTTGTTGGGCCCTGCTCTGTGGAAAGCATGTTTCAGGGCTTTGCCTTATTAGTCTCCAAATAATAGACTCCTCGGTCGCAGTTTCTGTCTCCTGAGTGGATTCCACTAAGGAGAGAGTTCATGCCTCATTCTTACTATAATTGAGTTAAAAAGTCAGTCATCCCCAAAACACGAGTCCACCAGAAATGGGCTTTGATGAGTCCCAGAGGCTTGAGAAGGGATGTCTCTCCCAGGCCTGCCAGGCGGGCTGATGCCAGCCATCTCCTCATTGCCCAGGTCCCTGGGTGAGGGGATTCACTTATCTCTGATTTACTCTGTTTTTCATTCAAGCTTTTCAATGCTAACCTATTTTTATTTTCTTTACAGCTTCAGGATATTTTAGCTTTCCTTGGATACCATTCCCAGATGAGACTAAATTGCATTGCCTTGGATCTCTGCCAGAGAGAATTACAGATGTTTCAAAGGAAATGTGCAGAAACCATGAGGCTGAAACAGAATAAATTATGCTTAAAATCAAGGAAATGTCCTAATAAGTGAGAAATGCACCAATTTCTTTGAATGCTTTTTTCCCTGCCTTTACCACCTGTGTTTATTTTTTGGCTTTTACTGTAGTATGCGGTACAACAGCTGGTTCTTCCACATGAAAATTCTGCAGTAAGGCCAAAGTTTTAAAGGATTTTTAGAATTCCTGAAATTGTCTAATTTCAGAGCATTTGCTAAAATGCGCAGATATATTTGTTCGTCTGTATGACAAGAAAACGTGTTTCTGGAGCAGCTGTTAGAATTGCAGGCCCTGCCTGACAAACTCCAGGTAGAACACTCGACCCAGTAGCCTAGCAGAGCCCCAAGAGTCAGCAGAAGCATTCTCACCTTGAACCAGTGGAGTGCAATGAGTCCCTGCACTCAGCTGGTGACACATCACTTTCCATTTGCAATGTGCTCTATTCAGAGAGGAGCATTACTAAGTTTTTGTCTTTGCATAGCTTTATCCCAGGTGAATCTGCAAACTTGAGTGATGTGCTTTGGCTCCTTGCTTTCCACTGCTTAGCAATGCCCATCACCTGCACATACATGTACTCCAACAATGTAAAATACTTCTGATCTGCTAATTCTGAGCTATTCATTTACCTGTATTCCCCTTGGAAACATTCAAACAAAAACTCTACTTGAAAAGCTTGGCCCAAAATCTCAGAAAACCTGATGCAACAGAAGGTACTGGATTTTTATGCCCTTCTTGCCAAACCATAGCTATTAATTATATATCTGATGGGATCTTCACGTAGTCACCTGTTTCAATGCTTGCTCATTTCCTTCAAGTCCTTCTGGAGAATAGGCATTTCCACCAGTTTCAGACAGGAAAATACATCTTAGATTGAGGTTTATCTGAAGAGGCTGAAGGCATTTTTCTACACGGCTGTACTGTTTGCTAGATTTTCCTCTTCTGTGTTTGGCTTCTTTAATTTACCATGTACTCATACTATCTAACCATACCTGAAGCTCACTGTGTCTTCTGAACTTCTCTTGAGAACCACGGTAGTCACAGTAATAGCATTCATAAGATGAGATCATCTGGTCTGTCATGGAAGAAATATGTAATTCCACAGGAATTTTATTGTAATTTAGCATGCATTTATGTCTGCTTATTTGAAAGTTTATCTGGATAATGAATTGTATCCCTTAGGCATTCCATAATAGTTCTTATTTTAGTAATACTATATCTTCAGTGCATTTCTAAGACCAAAAAGTCCTTGTCAAGCAAAATGATCAAAACTGAGCATAGTTTCCTCAGTGTAATTTAGCCCAAATTTGAATTCCTTTCTAGCTATGTACTTTAATTATGCAAACTAGAGACTCAAAACAATTTTCCTGTGTTAATAGAAAGCACAACAGATTTTCCCAATCCTGAAAAATGCAAATTTCCTCAGCCTTTTCTCAGCTCCCAGACTTACTGTATTTTGATGCTTCTTTGTACTTAAAGCTCTGATATATTTATAGCATCGCCTCTCACAATACCAGGATCTTGCTGTCCTGAGTTTGGTTTGTAAATATGCAGTTTGTTGTTTGTAGTTCATGCGTAAGCTATAGCTTACACATTCTCTTTTTTTTAACATGTAATCCTTGGTCATCTGCTCTGTGTTTCAGAAGAGGTTGAGCTTTTTCTCATGGAAGACCAAGGTGTTTGAAACCATACATGATGACCCTGTTCTCAGTGCTCCCCATCCATAGTGTAATACTAACCAGTGTGCTCAGTTATGGTTCATACACCATCGAGATCCACATGTGACCAATGGTATCCTGTATCACTTCACACACTGCCAACTATTGTCTCCCTGTGTCTCCCACAGCAGTCGCAATCACGCCTTCCCTGGCTGTGCTGTCACAGCCACAGGGATTGTTTTCCTTTGGACTCCAATAATAAGTCAATTAGAGCAGGATTAGCCTCTGGGAAATGAAACTAGTTCCTCCCTCTCTCCCAGGGTAAGGACCTTAAATGATCTGCCTGAACATTTTTATTTCCTTCCTTTTGTTTTTCCTGCAATCCAGTGAATCTCTTCTCTTCTAATTAGCTTGCCAGTAGGCATCTATCAAACGCTTCTCTCATTAACTTGTTGCCAGAAGAGTGCTTTGTAACATCTTGTCAGGATACAGCCAAGTTTGGTGTCTGATAGAGCTGGAAAACAAATAAACAACCCACCCCACCCCCCAAAAACCCTCTGTCTGACTCTGTGCTGAGTTTTCAAGCAGGAACAAGCTCATTTCCCTCCCTGGCTAAAGCTCTCATTCCACTCTTCAGGCAGTTGGGAAGAATCATGGTGGAGTCCTTTTTTCTAAACACCAGCACAACAGTGTTTAGAAAAGGGGACTCCACTTCTGGTTGTGGTTTTCATTTCCTGGATTAGGACAGCAAAAAACGTGATTAATCAATATAAATTAGCTTTGGCCTTTTCCTGTTAAAAGGTAAGCAAATTCAAACTATCAGCCAGCTTGCTGTGCCTATACTTTAAAGAATCATCACCGGCTCCTTGCCATCCTCTCTGACCCAGGCTCCAGCCCCAGGAAAACCCAATCCTCCTCCTGTTTGCCAGGCTGGCCTTGAAGGCATTTGTCCCAACATTTGTACTGGAAGGCCCTTGGGGTTATGAATTGCCTGACAGCAGTTTCTCACAAGCCTCCATACTCCATGAAACTGGGAGCTGCAGCTACAGGAAAGGCATGGAAAGAGCCAAGGGGGGCACTCCAGCTGTGACCACAGCTGTGTGAGTTCTCTCTGCATCCCCTCCTGCTACCCTAAGCCAGGCAGTGGCTTTCCCATGGTGTTTTGGACTTCTGCACTCATGTTAAATATGAGATACAGGATGCCAGTTTTGCTGCAGGGTCACAACCATCAGTGGGCAAGAAGAGGAGGCGGAAGATGATGACATTTGCTGGCAAATGAGTTTGTGAGGAGCTGTAAATAAAAAACCCTGGAATGACCTTGGGGCCTGTCTGTGGATCCCTTTTAGGTGATTTCTCTAAGCCCTAAAAATGGTGCGTTTTGTTCCTAACAAAATCAATGTGACTGTAGCGCTATAAATACCTGCCTGCAACGTGGGCCTCGATTTATGCAAAGAGCATAGCAGAAGAGTTAGATTAAGAGAATCACAGCATGGATTTTTGCAAGCAAGGCTGTTGAGAAAAGCTATTGGTTCCCAAATCTGGAAATGCTGTTTCTGCTTTTAGCTTTTCGACCTGCTGTCTTGCTGCCTGCAAGGAGCCTGCAGATTTAGTTGAACACTGGGTGCTTTGCTTGGTACCGTGCTCTGAATCGCACACTCATGAATCTTCATCTTCTGAACTGCCACATGTTTCCTATCTTTTAAAGTTAATAAAGCAAACCTCCGTTGACAGGGAATAAGCGGTTCATGTCAGGTGGAGCCAGTAAGAGAGGTAAATGTAGAGATGTACACACAGGAAACATTCAGGCAGTTGCCAAGCGTCATCAACTCCAGTGATGGCTTCATGCATGGCATTCAGCAGCGCTAGTGCCCAGTGTGGCTCTCCCCATCAAAGAACTCTCAGCTATCTGGGCTGGACCCGCTGTGCATCAGGGTCTTCTTGACATTCTCCTCTTGGCAGCGGGGCTGTGATTAACAGCCTGGCCAGCCTGGGCCAGCGGCCTCTTGATAAATTCAGTGCTTTAGAACAAAGCCATCATTCTCCAGAGCAGTTGAATGTGCCATAATGAACTGAAATAAGGCAGAATGGAAAAGGCAGGGAGATACAGGCACACTGCTGGAAAGCAAAGTCATTAAAAATAATGAGCAGTCTTTCACTTCCTTCTTTTTATTAACTTTCTGCAGAGGACAACCTGGCACTTTATTTTTAACACAGTCTCCACTTTACTAATATCCGTTAGACAAATGGCTAAATTTTTTCCCTGACATGCCCCACAATATTTATAAAAACCATAAAAATGAAAAAAACAAAAGCAAATCTGAGCTCCCCCCTCCTGAATTCTTCTTCTCTGTATCCCTCAGCTGATTGTTTTTCACTAATCTCTTTGAATTCATCAACTCCTCCAGCGCTTTGTGGCCATCATATGAAAGGTGGCAGACAAAGGTGCCATGCCCAGCAGAGTTTGAAGCACGTGTGTATCGTCCATCATTTACAATTAGTGAAAATTTGAATGAATGAAGTTTTGCAAGCTCTTCCTTGGGGTGGATGTTGTCTGAAGCCACTGACACAGCACAGACATCCCAATTTGGGCCGGGTAAATCAGTCTTTCACGGCAAAGCATGGACGACATGGGCAACAGCACCCACCAAGCATTGCACAGAGAGTGGGTTGCTTTCCAAATGGCTGCTCAGGCATGTCTCCCCAGCCCTTGGAAAGGTCTGCTCACCAGAAAGCAGGCTGTTAATTGCTCTAGTGGCTCTCTCTTCCCCTATAACCTCCATAAACTCCATCCCCTGCTCAGAACCAGGAGGTATGATCCTGCCCCCACTTCCTGGATCAATGTCGCCCTCAGGCTCCTCTGCCCACACCAGCCAGCCAGGCTTGTAATGCAGAGATTGCCCTTTGTAGACACTGAGGTACTGAGTACAGTGAAGATTAAGCTGAGTTACAAGGAACATTAAAAAATGCCATTACTATAATCAGACATGTGGCTCAAATCATCGCCCCAGATCTTAAGAGCTGTCGAGTAGGATTTAGGCTTCTAATTTACAATCGTAACTTATCTTCATTGCAGCTTTAAATTGAATTTTTTATTACTGCTATTCTACCACCCGGGTCGGGGTCTCCCAGGCTCCTAAAACCCAAAGCAGCTCTTCAGGCTTCCTTGGGTGAGATGTGTCCCTGTTGGCCCACAAGCCACTTCCCTCCCTGCACCCATACACAGCCCCTCTGCACTTGGATCACAAAAATCTGCAATGAGGCCAGAAATGATAGTGTGAAATACACTGAATGTAACATCCAAATAAATAAGCAATGCATTTGCATCAAGCTTGAGAAGGAGTGGGAAGGGGAAGAGAACTGGGGAACTGGCTGATGATGGGAAGGGGAAGGGAAGGAGAGGGAACTGGCTGGTGATGGAGAGCAATATCACACAGCCCTGCACTATCTGCTGGTTACAGCCCAAAGCACTTGGAAGGCCTCAAAGGTTTAGGCATGGTGGACAAACAGAACCAGATCTGCTCTGGCATGCACAGCCCCAGCTGAATTTAGCATCAGCTGACTGCATCGATCCTGCAGCCTAAGACACCCAAAAAGCATCCTTTACAAGCGCCTTCACAAGTGACTGCAAAGCAATTTGGGGACTACTGTACATTGGTCTGACAAGTTTGTGTAACTTGCACATCCTTTGTGATTTCTTTCGTGCAAGCATTCAGAGAAGAGGCTGAAATACTGTGCCTGCCCTCAGACTTTGGCCCAAAAGCTGAAGTAATTGCTGGTAACACTTATCCAGAGAATGTAAGCTATTTTTTTTTATGCTGCTTTGACACGTGAGTTCCCCTGCAGCTTACAAACCCGGGGTTGCTTCTCACATCATTAACTAGGAGTAACCAGTTGAATACTGGTTACTCCTAGTCTCCCTCTGCTGACACATTTGTGAGCAGGCTGTGATTTCTGCTCGCTCAGAACTCTCGCAGGCACCTCACTTAATGAGCAAGCCATAATGCAGGAGAACGCAATTTCAAGACCATGGGCTGAGGGCGCATCTGCCATACACCTTTTTCTGAGGTTCATTTATGTCTGAGGCTGCTTGGATGCCCCTGTCAGTGACAGGTCTGGTCCTAGCAACCCCATGCCCAGGTCACATCTGCGACCCAGGACCCCCTGCACATCCACACTGGCAACAACACAAGGTAACGCCAGCTGGGAGCCCACACTGCTGCCTCTCAAGAGGGCAGCACACAGGGGATCTGGAGACCAGCATCCCCCTAACGATGGCCCATGACAGTTCTCAGCCTGCCCCTGTGGACCAGGGGAATCTGTAAAGTATTTGTAGTCCTTTTGATGTGTTTTTGCCAGAGAAGGCTTTGGAGCTTGGAGGGGTGCTGAGGGATAGGGCTTTTACAGTCATGGCTCAGCTCCAACAAACCTAATTCATGTGCTGGGCAAGGACAGCTCTTAAGTCACTGCTTTTCAGCCCAGCTTGTTTTCAATCCTTCTCCATCATTAAACACAAGTATTCCTGAAGAAAAATTCCCACTACTTGTCACAGTGTTTTGTGTAATCAAATCAACACAGCATTTTCCTACATGGCCACAGCACAGCTCCCCATCATTGGCATTAGTCGTGTTAGTCTGGATTTATACTGCTGTCACAACTACCTAGCACTGATCACCTGATAGCAAAACAAATATTTAAGGCTGGGTTGGTTGCAAATTTGCAGTTGAGCTGTTCTTCCCAGCCATAATTGATAAAATGCATGTTGTCATGTCTGACAAGGCAGGTCTGGTGACATTTTCAGCTTACCTTCCTGTGGGATTTCTCTCAGTGTTTGCTATCCATACCCTGGCTAGTTTTACAGCTACTTCTAGCAGCAGCAAAATGGATGAGACCATACACCATCAGTAGGTTTGCATTTCATATTGGATGTTCAGTTTTCCAAGTTGAAGATCTATAGAATTCCCTGTGTGTATCTGGATTTATCCACACAGCTATTTGTAAAGATTATGTCTGTCCTGGTTGGGACTGAGTCAAATTTCCAAAAATCCCAAACCTTTCATGAGCAGCATGAAACAGCAGAGCCTTTGTTTCACTCAGTTCACTACAGAAGGCCAGAGGAAATTCAATTAAGAGAAAAATATTCCTTATGCTTGTGTATCATCATCATGTATTAGTCTTCTTTCTCCTGTTCCACAAATTGCTGTGGGCTATACTGGTATACAAGCTATACACCAGCTGAGGATTTGTTTTAGTAAATCCCTTTTGGGTTTACACTCCAGCAGGGCCTGTGCCAGTGACTATCTCTGACAGCCCAGAAGAGATAAGAAATGTAATTGATTGTGCCCCTGAGAGCTTTTCTTCCTGTTTGTCTGTGTGTGTGTGTGCGAGAATAAGAGAGAGAGACTGTCTTTTATCTTTTGCCAGAAGTGGCTTTAATCCAGCGCTGAGCTTTTCTTCTTCACTCATTGTCCTAAATGCTGCAACATTTCGCACTTTCGGGGTGGGATCAGCAAAAGGCAGCTTCAGAGAACATCCTGCTCCAGAAATTTCAGAAGGCAGCCTTTTTCCTTTACAAGAGAGGCGAGGGAGGCAGCAGAAGTGATGACAGAGCTCAGTTCTGAAGACAGGGAGGGAACGGCACCACCACACTAAGCCGTGCCTCTGCCACGCTGAAGGGCTCCGGCAGCAGAGCTCTGCCAGATCCTGCTGAGGAAGCTGGAGAGGTCACAGCTCACTCCTTCTCTGCTCTTCTAATTCCCTTTTCCTGCCAAAAGTCCCTATCCCAATCTACAGGATGCTGGGAAGGGAGCAGGCTGCTTTCACACCCAGCCTGTGAGCTGGTACGGAGGAGGCTGGTCTTTTCTCCACGCTGCAAAGTGCAGTGAAGGATGCGAGCTGTTTCCCCTCTGCCGTGTCTGCCCCACAGGCCATGGTGTTTGAAGAGATGTGCCATTCCACATCCTATCCCTGCTCTCCTTACCATCATTCCCTGAAGCTTGGGGGCTGCAGTTGCCTGTTGGCTTGCAAAAGCAGCTCATAACGTGTAGATGACTGTAGATGTCTGTCTTCCTCTTCTGTTCTAGTTAGCAATTAGCAGCCCAAGCAGACCTGTACTGATAGAAACTGATATCAGCAATACCATCTGCTGGAAGTGAACAGAATATGTATCATGCTGTCTTAAAGTGGGAAAGAATAATGGTCAAAAAATATTTGGCCACATTTTGGGATAAAGTACTGACACAGAACTCAGAACATTCATGTTTCTTCCTGATTCTGGTCCAGTTTTACTCTATAGTTGTCTTAAAATCTCATAAATTGAGTAATTACAAATCACATCACCTTAGTGCCTGTAAATTAGAATCATAGAATCAATCTTAGCATAGCCCAGATTGGAAGGGACCTCGAAGGGTCATGTGGTCCAACCTTCTATAGGAAAGGCAGACCAGACGAGATTATCCAGCACCCTGTCCAATTGCACCTTGAAAACCTCCAGTGATGGGGGCTCCAGTGAATGATCGTTATCACTGTAAAAAATGTCTTCCTTGTATCAAGATGAAAACTCTCCTGGTGCAAGTTGTACCTGTTGTCCCTTGACCCTATTGTACCATGTGGTTCCTCAAGGAGAAAGAGCCTCCAGCCTCCATTCTCTTTCCAGCTGCCCTTCAGGTACTGGAATATTGTGATGAGGTGTTCACCCACCCTGAGCTGTGTCTTCTTAAGGGAGCACTTCTCAAGTGCTTTCATTCCCATTATCCAGATCATCTTGAAAAGCCTGAACAGGAACACTGGGAGTTGTTTCCAGTGTGGAGGAATGTGGATGGTGGCCAGCAGGAGTAAGAATTGTGAGCAGCAGGGCAAGATCCATCCAGTGTCTAGTAAACAGTGGTATCCTCAGGAATCAACAGCAAAAACAATGCACCTCAACATCTTTATTAAAAGTCTGGATGACTGAATGAGATGGGCACTTAATAGGTCTGCAGATATCAATTTCCCTTATATTCAGTACTTGTAAAACCAGGTGCGATGTACTTTGTCCAGTTTTGGTCCTCTTCAGTATAAGAAAGACATTGTCAAAGCTAAGCAAGTGGAGTGGAGGGCCACTAAGCTGCTCAGGCACTATAGCATGAGTCATATAAGAAGATACTCAGGGAGCTGGGCTTCTTCACTCCGGAGAAGAGATGGCTTTATGGGACCTTATTGTCTACAAAAACTTAATGGGAGTATAAAGAAAAAAGAAGCCATACACTTTGCGAGTACATAAGGCAGCAGATACAGATTGCAATACAGAAAATTCCAATTAGATAGTAAGATATACACGGTTTCCCCACTGTGAGGGTAGTTAAACTCTGAAAGAGGGTGTCCAGGGAATGTAGAATCTCCACGATCTTAAGGTTCTTTCCAACCCATTCTGTGATTCTATGTTCAAAACTCAACTATGGAATGAGATCCCGAGCAACCTGATCTAGTTGGCCTTCTATTTAGAAAGCCAGCTAGATTGGAGGGATGGGGTTCTGCATTTTCTGTGAGATCTTTCATTTCTAGATGAATGATTTTTCCCCCTTATTGCTGTATAGGGCCAAAAATGAGTCCCTGTGGGGCCTGACTCAGTCATCTGAGGATGTTTTTTCTTCTACAGTAACATTTTATTGCTTCTGTTAATGAAGAAAAACCCCACAGTGATTGTGTTAAATGCCCTGCAGAAGCCTAAATAAATTTTATCAGTCTTCAAGCATTTATCAACCAACCTCATTTTGTTTAAACATCCTTGTTAAAATAGCTTGAAAAATGATACTAGGTGAGTCTGACAAGCCGTTTTCCATAAAACCCTATCAACTAGCATAGCTGATACCATTCTGCTGCAAAGAGAACTCTTTATCAGTAACTCTGATGTGTTGCCAAGGGTTGACACTAAGCCCAGAAGCCTGTTTTCTGATCACTGTATTTATGCCTTTAAAATCATGGCACACAAATGAGCTTTCTTGCAGGCTTCTGGAAACATAAGCCAAAACTTTCCCAGTTGAGTGCCAAAGACTGCACATTTGAATAATGTCTGCAAAGGCCATGGGAATGGCAGATGCTTAAAATTAGGTCATGTTTATTTATATGTTGAACATGAGTGTAGGCATTTAGCTTCTTACATGAAAATGAAATAAGTGCGAAAAGCCCACTTCCAGACAAACACGGTTCTGCTTGTGATCATCTGCTTTGCTTATATGTAAAAACCTGCTAAAAGTGGGTGTAGGCAGCCAGAACTCGTTCAGCGTGGCCATGCTGGCAGGGAAGGGCAGGGTTTCCTCCACTGCCAAGTGTCAAAGGCAGCATCAGACAAGAGCAGAGGTGTGGAACAATGTGCAACATGAAGATACACCTGCATGGGAATTTACCACAGAGCAGGTCTGGGATGGCATTAGAGGCAGAAAGGGAGGGAGAGGGAGAGATGGCGACAGGGAGAATAACCCTTAAAATCAGAATTCAAGTGGTAAGTCCTGTCAAGTCCTACTAAACTGCTGCTGCTAAGGGTAGGGCTGTCTCTGAGTTCAAAGAATCTCACCTGCTGCCATCAAAGTGTGCTGTTCGAACCAGCTACGTCCCATCTCCCAGGGTAGGAGCTAAACACTGCTATAAGAAATCCAACTGAATCTCATATGTGGAATTACAAATCATAAGTGCGTCCCAATCAGCCTGTGCCAGCAGTGGCCAAAACCCATAGGAAAGAATTTCGCAGCAAATATCTTTGCAATCCTGAGGGCCAGAAGTGACATTTTGAAGACAGATCAATCTAAGTACGTGCCTCAGCAGGGCTGATTTTCCTGGGTGGGCTGCTGTGCTCATGTGGGTGCATCATATCTCATAGCCAAACAGGCTTGTTCAGAACAAGCTGGGCATCCCTGCACAGCCCTGCTTTATCGCATAAGCTTTGCATCTGACATTGGCTCCTGAATGCGTAAGTAATTTTTAAGTGGTACTTCTGGCCAGCAGCTGAACATATTTACACACCAAATTAAGATTTAAATCACTGGGAATTAGATGTCTAAACACCTTTGAAAATCTGGGCCATGGCTTTCAACTCACCGAAAGACATGTGTAAGCCTTAACCAAAGGACTAGTCTGATCTTGCCATCTATTGATAGAAACCCACAGCTACAGCTGGGAAGGTATTTTCTTTACTATCCTTTTCAAGCATTTGAAAGGTCAGAGCCATTCAGTTTACGAAAATCAGCTCCTGCCTTCACCAAAATGTAGAGCTGGTATTTACAGGGCATTTCTATTGTCCCTTGACAGGACAGAAAAAAGCTTTGACTCCTTTATTGTTTCTAAAACAATAGAAGCAACTGCTCCTAATATTAAACAGTACATTTACTCTTCAAAGACAAGCAGTTTATAATGTGGGATGTCTGCTCCATATCCAGTGCCCAGTTTGAGGGCACAATTCTGCAGTGCAGGCCATTTTCAAGTTTCTCAACTTGATTCCTCAAAGAAGCAACCAGCCGAAAGTGATAATAGCTAAGAAAAAAGAAAGAAAAAGAAAGCCTAATAAACTATTATGCAACTAAGGGGAGGGGAGATGGTTCCCAGCCCTCCTGTGCTTCTCGGGCTTAGATTCTTCCCTATCATATTTGTTCCTGGCCTTGCCTCAGAAGAACATGTACCTGCTCTACAGTGGCCACCTTTCTTATGCCTAAGTTTCCAAGCCATTCTTTTCATGCTTATTTCAGAAAGGAAAAAAATTATGGACCGTAAGACCTCACACAAAAAACCATCATTGAGGGAGGGAGAAGAAGCATTCTGGCAAAGGGATGGATCAGAAGCAATAAAAATGCTTTTCCTTCTCCAACATCTAGGGAACTTGTGACTCCTAATGTGGGAGGACTGAAACTTGCTATGTAGTCCTGAAGTTAATTTAAAACGTAATCAACAAAGTACTTTAAAGAATGAACCTCTGCCAAATGATTACGCTGTTAAAATATGGCCAAAGTCTGTTATATAAGCAGAGTTTAATACAACTGCATGGTAAGAAAATATATGGAGTCGCTAAGTCTGTACGTACCACAAATCAAAGTGCTGTGTAATTAGAATTATTTTGTCACCATCTTGTGGGACATTAGGGTAACATCTGGCGTGCTCCTGATTTCAGCTTGTGGGTCCAATATGTGCTGAAGAAAAAGGTGAGGAAGAGATTGCTCTGAATATTACACTGGTGTCAGTGTACACAATACATTAAAAGGAGCATTTGAAAGCCTCTGCAGTTTTACTGTGCTGCTGAGCAAACCTTCCCATTTGCAGGCTAAGTATTTCTCCCAAAGGCTGTACGCAGATTCTTATGACAGTTGGCTCAATAAAGGGGAAAGAGAAATCGGATTGCTGACATAAACAGTTATGTCTTCTCTGAGAATGCCCCTGTTTCAGCCATATGATTCCAAATGGTTTCCTTAAGCCCTAATTTATTACTTCAAGTTCAGAAACTGCGCCTAGTCTGAAGATGATTGGGAAATACACTCTCTCCCTCCATCGGTCCAAGCAGTCGGTGTCTGATGCAAACTTTTCTGCGTAAATGTGAACCAGATGTTCCCCAGTCCTGACTTGTGAACTTCTGTCCCGGGTTTCTAACCCCAGTTAGCGTGAGTTGGTCGGAGAGCCGCACCGCAGCAAGGGGCTCTCCGGGTAAACACTGCCTCAGACACTCCTTCGCAGAGGTGTTGCAGAGCTCCTCCCTCCCTCCACCCCCACCAAAACACAGAGCAAGCTCTTTCCAGAGCACAAAACAGATCTGTAGTGAGCAAACACGCCACACTGTGGGTTCCCAAGAGATGTGCCTCGTCTTCGCAGGCTCATCGTGGCAATCCCTCTGTGTCAGCTCTGCCCTACAGCCAGCCCTCCTGCTACTGCCTTGTTAGCCAAGGACGTCGTATCTGAGAGGTCTGTGACAGAGGAATCTGAAGTCAGGTTCTATTTCCCAACTGTTAATAAAATTTCCCCTGGAATAAAAGCCGAGGAGCTGGCGCCACTTTGTGTTATTCAAAACCACAAACTTCCTCTCCTTCACAATCTGCCAGAACTACAGACTCTTTTGCAACGTCTTAAAAATTCAAGATGCTTTCCTTAAGTGAGCATCCCCCTCTGTCAAAATGCACCCAGGGAAAATCAGTGATCCAATTTAGCATTGCTGTTAATGAGAAGAGGGAAAGGTGATGGTGCCCCAGCACAACAGTCCCATGCATAGAGACATGTTAGTGAGTGTTTCATCCTCCCCTGCCTACCACGATTCTTGGTGCCGTTTTGGCCTGTACAGACAGTATGCAGGCACATTTGGGAGCAGCACCTGCCGGAGGCTCCCTGCAGGAAGCAGGAATCCTTGCCCGTAGCAGGGATTTATACCTACAGACACATGGAGGTGGACTATGCTGTGCCGCTACTTAGTAGGATAGATGTAGCCACGGAGGCAAGGTTTTATTTGATGCCTGGCAATACCTGTTTAATGTTTCTTGTCTGGATGGCCAAATTTCCTTGTTAAGAAGTACCATTGACTGTAACGCAGGTATGTAGGGAGCTGGATGGGAAATCATCAAACTGGTAATTTGATTATTTCATCAAACTTTCATCAAAGTGATTTCCCACTTTTTAATAGCACATTACCTAATGCTTTTCATTGTTCAGTATGCTAGCGGTCATCCTGCCCTGAAGCCTTTGTTTGTATAGGACATTATAAAATAGACCACTGGTGTCAGCTGAAGCTTCTCGTTGTTACAGTGATGAACTTGTGAAATTTGTTACAGGTAATAAATGCTAAGAACAGTCAAAACCCCTAAACCAGACGTTCTGAGATTTGAAGAAGACATCTCTCATATTTGATTTGCCTTACTATTCCCAATAGGCTGAAAGGCAGGTGACTTCTGAACTTCAGCAGGACGGGAGATCTATCCTGTGCAGGACCCAGCAGACATCCCAGAGCCAAGCCCTGAAGGTGCCCTGCCATGTTGTGTGAGCCACAGCTGCACCACAGGACATCCAGGATTCTTGATGCTCCTGCAGAAAGAAATAGGACTTGGTTATGAGACTGATAGGTCAGTGCTTCTGGGGAACCAGCTATCACGTTGCCTTTAGGTGATGCTAAGGCATTTGCTCCACACTGACTGCAGAAATACACACAGGGGGGAAGCACCTCCCTCTTTCACAGCTCATGAGCAGAGGATCAGCAAGCTATCGCTGGAATAAGGACTGGGTCTATGAGGTGAGTGAGGAAAACAAAAGCTCTCACCAGATGAACAAACAGGGGTTTTATATATGCAAGGGAGATTCACTGACACTCTCCATAATTCAGCAATTAGGAGCATGCTCTTCTTCAGCAGATCTAGGTTTGAGACCATCATCTACTAGTTGCAGCTGTGGAGGGAGGACAGCCTGTCTCCTGAATGCTGAGAGATTATATTAAAGTACCCATATCTACTATTCTGATATTTTTAGCCCGAACTTGGCATGGCACTGATCACATCGTTTAGCTTTGGCACATATGGTAAAGACAGTGTGAATTAGCAGCACTATATACAACTAGATAGACCTTTAAAGCAAAATATGCCCTCAGATTTGCATGAAAATTCCACTTTCAGAGTAAGTGATTCTGGTGTAGCTGTGGGGAATTTAACCGGCAATGTTACTAATACAACAGAAATTCTGAATAGCAACTCCTGATCAAAAAAATACCATAAAAGTTTCTGGGTTGCAACATTTCTCCCATATTCCTATTAGCAATAGTATCTTTTGCAAAATAACCACATGCTTTGTCCTGGACAAAGTACTAGAAGACACATGGCCGGGAACAAATGCCCAAAAACCCCCTGAGGTCCCAAGCACGTGGAACTGTATCCCCACCCTAGATCCATGCACCAGTGCAGAATTACACGCATATTAGTGGGATTCAGTGAAGGGCTAGAAATACACCCTGCTATGGTGACCTGTGGGATCAGAGCCAGAAGTCTTTTATTGCACTGAACAGTGGCCACACCAGTTCACAGAGGGGTTTTTTGGTAATGTACTACGTTACAAAAAACCCCAAAGCTTTGTGAAGCTGCATCTCATGCTTGTGCCAGCTTCTGCCTTCTGACATGGAAAATGGCGCTGGCTTATAAAGAGTGTGGATGTGGGGAATGGGTAGAAATATTTAAATACGTGGCTGGTTGAATGTGTGTTTCAAGGGCAATAACTAAAAAATATGATACCTCACTTTGCTCAGTAAGTAAAGCAGAAAGAAAAGATCCTGAAGAACTAAGTTCTCCAGAAGATGGTTGTTTTGGTTAGAATCATCAGGCCCACCCAAAGGATATTAAAGAGTGTTTGTGGTACACAGAACAAACGCAGAGACAAGACCCTGCACAGCACAGAATTGCCTTTAGATATACTTTTGATTAAAGTTTTATCATTCTTAAAGCTTCTATATAATTTATTATGGCTGTAACAACACACCACCACTCATAACAATGGGGGGGGTTTGGTTGTACCAAGATTTTCAGGTACCCAGAAGCTTGTTTCCATTTTAGAGATTTTCCTCCCTGTCCCTCTGCTCAAACAGAGGTGTATGTTACTGCTGGGAAGAGCATTCCAGAGTTTGCTTCCTTCACTGCATTGAATACATTCTGAACATCGAATTTCATATGAAGCAACGCTGTCGACAGCTGGCTGGGCAAACGCATTGCAGCAGGGTGTGCTTCCAATCCAAAGAAAATCTCCCTTTTTTTATGCCTATCTCTCTGCGCTCTCCATAAATCTGTCTCAAAATAATCCCTCTGAGTAAATATTTGACAGCATAATACTAAAATTATGCCCAGCCACATAAGAAAGAGCAGCAATGACTCTCTAATCCTGGCGTAGGAGAGGGGATGTTAGAAGCAAAATAATGTCCTTTTTTCCTGTGCACTTCCTAGCACTGCTTTTACGTTAACACACACGTTGTGTTTTCCCTTTGAGGCAGCAACTGTGGATTTACTTTTCCCTTCACTCCCAGAAGCTGCAAGCAGGAATTTAGTTAATGAACTGGGAGCAATTAGTTTTCTGGCAAAAGTAGTAATAAACTTGAGACAGAAAACAATAATTGAAGGGCAAAAGAAATCTTAGTGAAATACCTTGTAAACCCTGATGAAAGGGGTTACTGGTGGCAGCATTCTTAGCTGAGTTGCACACCTTCCAGGAACACACATACTAGCAGGGCTGCTGCTTTCTTTACTGAGGTGTTAAATAAATGTTCCTACAACAAACCTTGGGGTTTTTGCAAGACGCTTTAAATACAAAGCACTAAAAAGAGACTTTTTGCCCCTTAGTTTTACCAGCCAAATTTCAGTTTGTATTCTGTGCAACCACACTTTTAATTACTCCAGCTTCCAGAGGAACATCAAAAA
>WYDI02005821.1:22334-39461 GCA_009867235.2 Psittacus erithacus
TTTACCAGCCAAATTTCAGTTTGTATTCTGTGCAACCACACTTTTAATTACTCCAGCTTCCAGAGGAACATCAAAAAGACTCCCAGAGAATGATGAGCTCACCATGAATGTCATTACCACTATCAATGACTGACCGCCAGAGACAACTGAAGTGCAAAAAAAGGATTTCATACTGCCAGGCATAAATATATGCTGGTGCTATGACTCATTCTAGCTTTTTGCATATAGGAAATTCATGAGCTCTCCTTGAATGTTTATTGCTTCTTTAAATCAAGACTCTAAAATAAGACCATACAGTGATTTCAAATAGAGTCTTTCAGTATTCATAAATGTGGGGCTTTGCTTTCCAAAACGAAATAGTAATGATGTGCAAGACAGAAATATCTTGTTTAATTTCAGCTACTCAGAGAGAAAGAGTAGTTCTCTACCATTTACAGCGCGAGCTCTCCCCGTTGCAAGCTTTGCTTAATTATACAAATCAGATTTGAAAAACATATGTGGACAAGAATATTTTATTGCAGGAACAGAGATAAAACACACAGATTAAAGCAGGAAACATTTGTTTATTAAAAAAGAAAAGGTTCTGGATTGCAGCACAGAATCAGACATGAGACAAATGAACACATGCACAGCTGTTCATGTTTAAAGGCAGAATATAGACATAAATACAGTTAGATCTTTGTTCTGCTCTGCTGCTACAGTATTTTTATATAGTCAATTCAAAGGAATATCTGTCATAACTGAATACAAGGAGAAATTTATCAGAAACAGAGCACAGATTGCTTCTCTAAAGCAGGATGAACAAAGCCCAGAGAAGCCTCTCAAGCTATGGTATTGCAAAATAAACTTAATTGTGCAAAAACAAACCACCTTCTGAGGATGAGAAGATTAAATGTCAATTCAGCTCCAAGTCAGGTAGCTTGTTCTGTTTGAATAAAACATGGGTGATTTTCCCTTGCTGTCATCACAGTTCCTGCTTTGTCTAAAGGAAAGCCAGTATTGTGAAGCAGGAATGCGCTTCGAAAGCAATACCTTATTTTTTCTATGATCTAGTCAGCCTATTTCCAAAGCACACCAGAGAGAAAAAGAGAGGCTGGTGAGGCCCCCTTAAAGTTTTTTTAATGCTTAGATTCAATGAGACCATCCTGAAGATCATAAAGGCTCAGGAAAAGGTGGCCAAGTACTACCGTAGAGTAAAGCAGGCCAAGAGAGACCATGAGCTATCCATAGGATGCAAATGCTTCCCTAGGATTGCCAATCTCTAGCCTGGAGAAAATTATTAACTTGCATCAATTCTGCCACACTGATGTCCAGTCATACTTTTAACTGCATTAAGATACCACGTAACTATTTAAAACAGGAGTAAGCCTTCAGTATTTCATGGTTCAATTTCTACAAAAGTAGAAATATGGAAATCTATTGTATCATGAAGTTAATTTTCGGAAAAGGTCCGGATGGGCTTCTTTAGAGTGCAATTGGGAATTGTTTCAATTTAGAAATAAGGCCAATATGGATCAACTGCCAACATGGAATACTATGAAATAGCAACCAAGATCTTTATATATGATGCTCATTTTAATATTCATTCCCTATTTAAATATTCAGTAATCTTGCTTCAAAGGTAGTTTTGCACATAGCATTCTTGTTCTCTATTTTTAAATTAAGGTTTAAGTATCACAGCATATTTCTGTTCTACTTCTAATTCAAGTTCAGTTTTGATAGCCGCAGAACATCAGTTTTCACAGATCTATTCTTTATGGAAACACTCCTCACTAAACTTATTTAAAGCCCTGCAACACTTGGAGGATAGTAATATTTTACTCAGATTCTGAATTTCTCAGGGATCTCAGTGTAACTGCAAAAAATTGCAAAGACAAAACCCCATCCTTGATACGTGCGACTTTTGTTTCAAATATTCAACAAAACCGAGAAGTTATGCCAAATACACTCCAGCTTACAGGGGTAAAACAAAAACCCCAAAGCTTTCCCTCAGTGTTTTGAGTATGTCTTGGGTCTTATAATCTTTCAGTTAGATAAGAAGCATACATGACCATCCATCAGAAACCTCTATAAGCCCATACACATGCTGAAATCACACGATTGTAGCTCTTCCCGTGAACACGGGGGAATCACCTGATTGTGCAACACACACATGTCCTGGCTCAAGCACCTGAACATATACTGTCTTTCTCTACAGGAAAAGTGGCACAACAGACCATGCCAGGATGAATTCAGCTAGGATGGAGACCTGCTGGTGGATCCAGAGCCAGGGTTTCCAGGTTTGCAGCTTCTCTGCTACTGCCAAGGTATAGGCTTTGGGGAAATACAGGTAGGAGACATCAAGATGATGTCTTCATCAAGAGATGTCACAAGTACTGCCCATTTCAAGTGACATTTTGTTAGGTAAATGTGAGCAACAAGGTCTTATACATCTAGTCCATCTTCAGCGTTCAATATTCAGATAAACCCTAAATGCATGTGTGTGTGCGTGCACACAAGTAAGAGAGTGTGGTTGTGTCACCTAAGATTTGATTCTGCCATTGATGGGATTGAAAATGTCCTAGAAGACATCTAACAATGGATTGTTACAATCATCTTTAATTATTACCATTCCCCAATTATTATTTTCTCTGTATGGAATAGCGGCAGAACGGTTCAGCGTTTCATTTCCTCGGTATCTGCCAAAGGTGGGTAACACCGTGAGTGCTGCCGGCCACGGGCAGCTCGGCACTCTCAGATCCACGAGGTGGAGCTCGCAGCACTCCCATGGAGCACCCTGGTACTCCGGCAGCATCTCTCCTGCTCAGTGGGATGGAAATCCGCAGCAATGTCAGCTAAAGGAGATTGCAACATCATCCTGCATTGTAGAACCCATGATACTCATTTTATTGCATGGACCTTGAGCCATGTCAGCATCATCAAGTCTTCATCAAGGCATCATCAAAATATCATCAAATTCTTCAGAACTGATCATCAGGTTCGTGTTTTACTTAAATTGCCCTTGGGATGAAAATAAGTTGAAATGAGGCGACTGACTACTCCCCTTTTCTCAACAAACATCAAAATCCTCCCACAAGGAACTCACAGAATGCCAGAATACACAAGTGCTTTCTTCCTACATTAGGGCTGAAACTGCAACGCAACAATAAGAGAAAGAAAAGATTCAAAAAACTACAATACAACACATGCTGTTCTATGCAGAAGTTGCTGTTGAGCCACGGAGTTCGTTACAATTATAGAAAGTAGATTTTTGCCCAAAAATCACTGCCATTACCCAATGAAAACATGCTGTGCTGAATATTGGGTTAAAAGTCACTTTTTGGAGTGCCTTTTCAGTAGATTTTCAGACTGATTTTGTGGCAGCAGAGTTAAATGCTTCCTAGCCCTTAACTGCAGTTCAGGGCTGAAGAGAAAATGGTCCTCCTGGGGACAGGGACTGCAGCTCCCCTTCTGCCAAAGTAGATGTCAAGGGACCATACTATAGAGGAATTGATCTCAGTTCAGCACAAAGAAGATTATTTTGGATTTCTACATTATTTCAGTGAACAGTGTACAGGGCAACCTCCCAAGAAAGTGTAAGTGAATATGGGGGGGTTGACTAGAAAGAGCACACAGACATGGAGTTTATACCTCTGAAGTAGGATTTGTTACCATGGAAAATACTCCTGTGACTATAACCTGCTTATGTGGCAGTTATTCCAGTATAAATCCATGCATGTTACTGTAAAGAGGTATTAAGAATATGCTTATTTTGTGCTTAAACAAGTTGAAATGTTTTTGTAACGTTCTGTACTAAGCATATGATACCAAAAACAAAGAAAGAAAAAAAGGCAAAAGTACTCTGGTACCATTCACACAAGCACATTTATTATATAAATATTTTATAAATTACAAGATTTTAATTATAAATGTAAACATTTCCAGGAAAATAACATTTTATATTCTTATTAATGTTTACAACTAATATAAGGCACATAGTGCAAAAATACATTTCTGATGCAGAGATCACAAAATAATTACCTACATGTGTTATCTAAAAAGTAGCTGCTTACACTTGTGTGGTACAGTATTGTTTGTAATTAATACATATTGCTAATTCCTGGTTAACTCTTTGTGGGTAAAAGTACAATATAGCTGCCATTTGACCTACCAATTGTACTGGCATTCAAAACAAGCATTTGGTTTACAGAACACATATTGTCAGAAAAAGCATGTACAGTTATCTGGTACATAATGTCTGTTATTATGCACGTAGAAAATTCAATTCTGAATACCTGAGAGTTGGCCCTGAAATGCATTATCTTTATATGCATATATTTCTACAGTTCTGAACTGTACAGGAATACAAAACAGCAAATCAAAGCGCTAGATTATTTTTTAACCCTTGAAACTTTCCATACGCTTACTTTTCCGGAAGAAATAATTTTAACTAGGGGATGTTAGAGCTGTGTTTACAAACACTGAAAAGTCAAACTGAACCAAAGACAGACACCAAAACCACTGCGGGGCTTGGTGCTGCCTCTGCCCAGGGTTTTCACTAAGGTTATTGAAAACTGCATTGAATTGGAATATAAGAGGGGCACACACTACAGCCTTTACTAATATACCATTGGCTAGTATAAAGGATTAAGGTGAAGATGGAAAGTGTTTAAGTAAACACATATTCATGCAATCACATACAAGATGCGATAGTATACAGAACACACTGCTTTTACAGTATACTTGGACAAGAGGCAAGGATTGAAAATCAGATTTCCAAACAAATTGTTTCCTTATTTTCTTTTCATGTAACCACAACAAAACTAAGCCTACATGTTTAACATGCTATAGAGACTACAGAGGTTAAACCACACTTCTCGGGATTGCTGCTAGTATTTGAGCACCACAAAGAATATAATGAAAGGGATGGGGAAAAAATATGCTTTTACTCATAGAGGAACACACAGATCTATAGAAACTGCCTCAAGTATGTTGGCTATATACTTTCCTGCTGTAAGTTGTTGACAGATAATTCCTAAAAGGTTTCACAAAATTAGAAGTATCTGAAACTATTACCTGTCTTCTCTACCTAGCAATAACTCTTCCCTTTATTTTAGTACAGTTGATCAAGAAAACCAATAGAGTATAAATTTTACCGAATACTGTAAAAAGAATTGCACTGATTAGTTGCAGGTGAAATATTAAGATTTTGGTACAATTTAGAGTGTTTCTCATGGTAGTAACCTCAGTGCAATTTCATTGCTAATATATGCTGCACATTGAATGAATGCCTCTCTATTAAAACCTGAAGGTTTGTGATTGTGATTTATACACTTGCTAGCCCACAAACAGGCATACACCCCTGAATAAATACTGAAGAAAACAGGAATTCTTAGTAGTGAGCATTACAGCAATAAGCATTACAGAGATAAAAGAATTATAGTATATATATATATATATGTACACAGCACCTACAATTTGCACCTAAATGGCAGATGTCCCTCCTTTGATGCTCTTACCACATCAGAGTTCTCACTGTATTTGAAGTTGAAGACCAATAATTGTGTTAGGAACACATTTTCCACAAAATCCTCCACATCTTCCATATATTTTAGTACCATCCTGGGAAACAGAGGGAGAGAACAGACAACCAACAAACGCAATTGAAGTCACAGCTGTGCAAAAAGCTCCTTGAGGTTTGCACACAATAGGCCCTTTGACAAATTGTACCTACAAATACTAAATCAAAAAACTTCATCAAATTAGCCAAACTGACACAAAGACCCTTCAACAGCACTGCCATACACCTTCTTTCCCAGCTTACCATGCAATGTTGTCTTAAACTGTGCACGCTAACCATTCTTGAACAATTTGGTTTCCCATACAAATCAACTTGAAGGTAATCAGTCTATAAGGATACTCTGTAGCAGTGTATCTTTAATAAAATGCTTTATGGGGGTGTTTGGGTTCGGTTTTTGGTTGGTTTGGGATTTTTTATGTATTATTAGATATCTTCAAATCTTTTAATGAACCTGATTAATATAACAATAGGCTCTTAAAATCAGTAAGAGAAGGGCAGGCAGGCAGGCAGTGTTGATTTGGACTATATTCTGGGCAGTGTGATTAAACACAGTATTTGCATTACATCTGGAAGAAGATTTAGATGGGTCACAGACCTTGGGCACTACTTTTGATTCACAACTAGCTTTCACTTGAGACTCATCACTTGTGCCTCTGGAGGCATGATATTCAAGTAGTAAGAGCAGGTAAAGGAAAACAACATTGACTTACATGGGATTTGTGTATGTCAGCAGTTGCATAGTTGCCCTGAGCAATCCACCTAACTGTACTGGATAATCTCAGACCCGTACCAGCCAAGTTAATGCTGAACTGTCCCTAATAAAACAAAGAAAAGGCAGAAGGTAAAATACAGAACTGATAAAAAACAGAGCTCAAAACACTAAAACACTTTACATTGACACATCTGCGCCTATCACTTAGGGCATATCTAGACAGACATTAAGTACTCACAGGTGTGTACCTAGTCTGATTTAGTTAAACTGAACTATACCCAGGACATATCTGCAGGACAGACACATAAACAAGCCATTCTGCTGCAAGTGCCACTTGCGCATCAGCTGATCTGTAGCACCTGCCTGCAGTCGGAATACAGAAATAACATCAGACAATTCTTTTAGCCCCATTTCTACATACTAAATTTTAATTTACAAAATGTACAAACTTGCATCATGCAAGAATTAAATACTTTTTTTTAAAGTGCCTGAACTTTTTGGACATAAAATGGTCAGAACCTATTGCTATCTGGAGATTACAGACAATTGTTTCTTAGCCATCCAGTTCTCTAATTTTTGCAAGCACTCTGTCCAAGCATCGTCATCATCCATTTCTTTTTGAGTATAACAAATAACAGAGTTGAACATGAGCATATATGGAGGTTAAAACAAATAAATTCATTGCTAAATGAAATGTTTCGCAATACAAACCACTCATAACAGTTTATTGATTCTAAAGTATTTGTGTATGTAAAAACACTCTCTTTGAAGATTAGCTTTAAACCAGAATCAGTTCATATGAGAATAAGAAACATATTGAAAGCAACAAGCTGCAATGCCTTGGTAAATCAACTGGGGTACAGAAAATGATGAAATTATGAAACTGCATTCACGCCAATGCAATGTGTTGGAAAGACGTACTGCCTCCACAAAGAGCCAAATGGTCAGTTGAGGCAGCACTACAGTCAGAAAACTCCTGCACACTTCCATACGATTCACTGAAGGCCTGAATTTCTGTATTCAAACCTACTTAAAATTGCCGAATTCTGAGACCAAAGCTTTAGCAAAGGTAATGCTTCTACTACATATGGTGGCTTCTGTATTTTATTGCTTAATATTGTCATAGTCAGATATATTTATATTTATATATGAATGTGTATGTGGGTATATGCATGCGTGCATGTATAAATGTACAGCGTTCAGCCTTTATTCTTGTGATTCACTGGAAATCCTCCATAAAATATATTAGTGTTGTAGTATTTGATATGGCAGATTTGTTTAGAGAGCACTTCTGTGTAAATTTGTTGTGTTTATAGCTCTCATATATTCAGGATGAGCTAATATATGGATAGGGTAGGTTGTTCTTCAAGTGCTAAAAAAGGAGAAGATTTCCATTTAATGAATAAAGCGCCTGGAGGAAATTAATATAAATGGTGTGGAATGCTTTCCACAATTAATAGAACTGAAGTAACTCCACTCACAGTGATATCATTTGGCAAAAATAAATGAGAAGTGCGATGTACAACTATAATGACAGCTTAACAGCTCTCTGACGTGTCATGCAGCATACTCAAGGCCAGGAACAGATTTCAAAGTCTGATAGCTCAGGAATGTAGGCCTTTTTACTGCATTAAAACGTTAGTTTCAGTGCAGATCTTACAGATGGAAATGCGTAAATGCAAAGCCATGTAAGCAGGATGACTTCCCAACAGCAGTAACACATTGCAAATAGATTTGTATTGTACTAAGCCCAAAGAATCTGCAGGTTGAAGGTATGCAATACTGTAACTGGTTTTTTGCCAGGGGTCTGCTTAACTTAGGCACTTCATTTGTGTCTAAATTATACATAAATAGTCTCTAGCTCTCCTTGAATACATCCACCCCTGTAGCCTGTCTTAAGATAGGATATATCTATATCCTATAGGATAGATGGACAACAGGGATTCACTTCCATGCAAGTCAATGCTAGTCGATCTACTCTCCCTTTTAAAGGGAGCTACCGAAAATGAAATACGCACTTCGAGAGCACAGCTGACCTCATCCTAAGGTATCTAGTAGGGTAAGACTAGACAAATTGTTTTCTAGGACTTCCATTTCTGCCAATGGACTCCAAAGGCAGCCTAGGTTGACTGGTTCAGACTAGGGCTATGGCTGCATTAGCGACACTGCAGTATAAGCATAGCTATAGAGTGAAAATATTGAGTTAGAGAACCCAATGTCTGTACACTGGGGGGTTTTACTTTGGAGTAAGTCTCATCTAGACCCACAGACTGAGCCTGCATTAGCAGTTAGAGTGCCTTAAGATCCTTCTTCTGGAGCTCACTGTTTGATTTAATTTCATCCAAAAGACATTGCTCATGTTTTTCAAGATTGCTCCTTGATGTGAACCCACAAACAGTAAAATGGGTCAATACAGAGATTAATTTAAAAAGTGCCATCCAATCCAATCTAAAACACTAATGCAGAGACACTGATGGATGTATAAATTTGAAATTATGCTGCCCAACTGGGTTATACTGATAAATAAGTGGTCCTCAAATATAGAAAGCATCGGGAGAGAAACAGAGAAAAGACAAGAAAAATTCTGCAGGATTACAAGAAAGGAATTTTCCTCCTCTTCCTTCCTCACTGCTGGAGAACAAAGATTGAGAAGAGGTTAGGGGAAACAAATACATCACATCCAGAGGGAAGGAAAACAATACAGGAAATATATAGAAAGCTGGATATACATACATGAAGCCTAGAGGGAAAGTGTGGACTAAACCACCTTCCCACCCCCCATTACCATTATGTAGGATTGTACATTATTATTATTATTATGTACAACTGTACATTATCTACCCCATTACATTACATTAATGCATGTACTATGCCTGTTATTGTACACCCGGGCATACCCACTACAGGGCAGAGAGATGGTGAAACAGGAGAGAAGAAAGGAAAAAAATACTTATTAATGTAGTACACAGACTACACTGAATAGTATATTGGTTTAGAGCCTTATAGTTCTAAACCAGTCCCTCAGATTATCTCCCCCCACACACTGTTACATGCACATTTCAAGGAGATAAGAAATCACACATACCTGTGGACATCTGGCAGCACTGTAGCAGTCTCCAGCTGTGGCAAAAGGAACTGCTCTCCCAAGTATAGTCTGAGCAAAAAGAAAATCTGTGGCTAGAAGACAGAAAATTACTCAACGCTGAATCTGCTGCTTTAGAAGTTCAGGTGAAAACAGTGTGAAAAGGCATTAACATGGGGAAGGGTGGTTGGTTTGGTTTGCATTGGGTGGGGGTCTTGTTTGTTTTTTGGAGGGGCTTTTTCATGTGTTTTGGTTCAGTTTTTTAGAAACTAAGTTTTAAATAGCCCATTTTGGTTAATGCAACATCAGTCCAACAAGCCCAGTTTCCTTTCTGAAATAGGAGGGGGTCAAGAGGAGGATGGATGTGCACATGGACACAGCTCCAAGCGAACTGGTTGTGGGATACCTTGCCACCTTCAGGGGTGGCAGGGGCTTGAAAGCGCTGCAAGATTCTGTGTCCATTTAGTCTGTTTACCAATGACTGAGAAGGGACTAATTGCAGCATAGGAAGACTTTCCCAAGGAATATATTCCAGGGACTACAAGGAAATGGAATAATGGTAACAAAACCTTAGAAACTGAGGCTCGTGTGCATATAAAATATGAATTTGTAAGATTTGTGACAGTCGCCCTCTTGGGACAAAGTAACAAGGGAAGAGGCGGCAGTTTCTCTTTCTTTGATTTCCATTTACTTCCTAAGGGAAATTAGAACTTAGTTTGCCCAAAACTGCACAACTGGATCTATAAGTGGGTCAAAGTGGTTATTTGGTATTCATGACCATGCAGTCTCAATAGAATGCCAAAATGCTTACTTTTTATTTGCATGGAAGCTACATCAAATCTTATTTTGCTAAAAATTGTGAAGCCAGCTGCAAGGTAATCATTTCGACAGGCGCAGTCTTGCCTTCTACTTCCATTGAAAGGACATTCATATGGATTCTGCAGCCTACAGAACAGAAAAGATCATTTTCCTTTTGACATTTTTCCATAACTTTATAGTGGAAAATAATTGCATTGCACTATGCCATGAAAATATACTAAAGTTACCGATCAAGAAGCTCAGCTATTAATCTTGGCTCAACTGAAACACTAATATGGATTTAAGCCATTTCTACTCTGGTCAAGATAGAATTTTTCAATAATCATTTAGTGCAATTAACACAATTTCAGCTTTGAAGTATCCACATTTCTGAGTGTGTGTTTAAACGCCTGAATATTCAAAACAGAAAACCAAGGAAAAAGGTTTTACTCATCTGTTCTCAAAAAAAGTATTTTATTCTCTTTGGAAGGCATAAATGCGCTTCATAAAGTTATAAAACCACTTTTTTACCTGAGTCCATAAACTTCAGAAAAGTTGTCTGCTTCACCTTTTATCAATGTCAAATATTCTTTGGGATTCTCTAAGTGCATGCCTGAGCAATAAATCTGGAAGAGGAAATGCAACCCTTTAGCAAGATCTTTATTAGAACAGTATTATTTCATAAAAATATGTGCTCATAAAAACTCATCAATATTAAGATTACCTTTATCATCCTTCCCTTAATATTAAGTAGGTATTCACCATCCTTTCTAATCCCTTTTTTAATCTGGATATCTTTGCAGGTTGTATGAATTTCACCTTCAAAATGAATGATTACATCATATTAATATTTCATGGATAGAACTTAGGTTTAGGACTTCATTTTGCATAATTGTGCTCCAAACATATTTATAGCTTTTATAGAAGTAACCTGGAAAAACATTAACATCAGCTGAAAATTACAGCTGTCACTTACATTCTTCCTCATGGCAGACCTTTCTGGCATCTGGTTTTAAACGTGGCAGGCACAAGTCACTGGATAAGCCATTTTCAGTCATACATTTTACAGTTCTCTCCTTTACCCCCACTCCACAAGACACTGAGCACTAGATGGAGATAGACATGAAGAGTTACTTTAGAAGATAGTAAATAATTAACATAATTACATCAGCAAATTAGTCATGACATTCATTTCCATTTAAGGCAGCTATCAATACTGAGCTTGCACATCTGTACTCACTTTGGTCCATTTCCCCACTCTCCAGGTAGCTGCTTGTGAGCATCCTTTGATATTACATTTATAAATGTATGGGGGTGGTTCTACTGGGCATTCTCGGTACATTACAGTTTGAAGGCCATGGACGCGCTGATTTTGAACAGAATGGATTCCAACACAGTAGGTGATCCTCTGCTGGTAGCCAAATCCACAGCTGGCTGAGCACTAAAATAAATACACAGGTGTGGGAAATGCTGCACAGGAAGCTGCGTCAGCAGACCTGAATGAGAGCACAAACATCCTGACCCTCATCAGCTGCAAACCATGGGAGTCAAGAGGAGTCAAAGTCAGAACACCGAGATAATCTCCGAGAACTGTAGACATTGAAACAAAGAAGTTACTGAAGACAAAGATGTAATGTTGTACCCAGGACTTTCCCAGCAGCTAATGAAAGTCTCCAATGTGGACTGAGGGGACAAAAGAATGTGTGAAGTAATAATGTAGCAGAAAGTGGTAACAGAGAAATGTGCTTCTGCATCTGAGAACAAATAAGTTGTTCAAGCAAAGGCGCGTGAACAATGATGTGATTGGTTGAGAAAAGCGTATGATGTTGCAAAAGGTACTAAAAAGAAACTAACAGATACTAGCAATTATTAACCGCTAGCTAGGCAGCGGTCTATAAAAAGCCTATAAACTCACTCAATAAAGGATTTCAGTTGCACCACAACTGAAGTCTGTGCTTCAGTTGCCACACAGAGGTATTATTTCTATGGAAATTGAACCTTTCTGCAGCATTGCAGTTACAGATAAATCAGCTCTGATCCTCGTTTTGGCAAAAGCATCTCATCTGATTAATGTGTTCCGCCTCGGGGCTGGTACATCAGTGTGCAGAAGTGAAGGTCTACAATAGTTATGCAGGCAAGGACATAGAAAAAGTTTACACACCCATGTTCAGATGAAAATACACTTCTTTGGTTTTGTTCTGCACTCATAATGTACACAATACAATATTAACAATATTGTATTAGCAATATTGCTACTAATTAGCAATATAACATTCTTAATTGGAAAGTTACATAAAAGATGTGCAAGCAGTACAATTAGTTTACCTGAGACAGTTCTCCTGTAAACACAACATATTTAGAGGGAGCTATCCTGCAGTTTTTGGTTGATGGAGGCTTTGTGGCAGGATCACAGAAGCTTTCATCTACTTGGAGCTGTTTTTCATCCACACACTTCACCTTCCGGTATATTTCCTTTCTTCTATATGATGCCAAGCACTGAGAGTGAGAAAAAACAGTCACAGTTTTTGTACTTAAACTAGCCATTTACAGAACAAAGTTATTTGCTCATTGCCACACGCCAGTAAAACCCAGACAGCAGCACCTTTTATGACATCTACTATCTGAATTATTCACTGTATCAAAATCCTTTACTTTGTTTTCAAAGTTCAGGTACCTCTAATGATCTGAAAAAACAATAGCATATAATAACATAACACTGTAACTGTTGGATGAGACAGAGGATAAAATGAAAATGTCAGGCCAAGATTATAGGTTGAGTGCAAAACCTCCTCTGCATGAAAAAGGAATATTACTCTGACAAGAGAAAACAAAACTGCCTATTAATGAAACAATGGCTGCTTTGGGCAGCACTGCCTGTTGAGCCTATGCCTTTGCCCTGAGTGTCCTCAGACCTCTCCCCATGCCAAGCTGGTGGGATGGAGAGTCATCACAGTTCTGCTAGGACAGGGTGAGAATTTTGCTGCCAGAGAAGTGGAGGTATGGACTAAGTAATACATATCAACAGCATGGCCCCAGCTACAGGTGCCTCAATTAACCTGTTTGAACCTGCTGTGATAAAAAAGGAAGGCTTAAATATGCAAACTCCAGTCTCGGCAGAGGCAATAATCAATAATAACACCTACTATAGTCAGACCTGAACCTAACTTAATAGTAATTTGAACCCAATAACAAACAATTAGAAGACTCATCAGGGTCTGACACAGAGATCAAATCTATTGCTCAAATTGTATTATTGACTCAAAGAAGCAACTTGAAGCACAAAATCCACACGTTGTACAGTAAAACAGCTCTGCCAGATGAAGTCTCTAACTTCACTGGGTTGGATCTTGAAAACCTCAGAGGACGGAGTCTGAAATTCCCTGGTTTTCAGCCTGCTTTACTGCCTGAATTGTCCTCATAGAGGAAATGTTTTTCAGAATATTCAGTTTGAACCTCTTTGGCTTCTTTGGCTTCATCTTACTCCTGTGGCCTCTTGCCTTCCCACCATACACTGTGGAGAGCCTGGCTTCATCTTCTTGGTAACTTCCTTGTTGATACTGGAAGGCTGCTGCTAGATCTGCCCAAAGCTGTCTCTTCTCTAGGCTGAACAAACCCAATTTTCCTTCAGTCTCTCCTCACATGGCAAATGCTTCAGCCCCCAACCATCTGGAGATCCTTCGCTGAACATGCTCTAGTTTGCCAATAGAAAGGTTGCACTGGGGAACTGAAGGTAGAAGTAGGATTCTAAGACCTCAAGGAGAAATCTAAGACTCATGATATTAGGTGCTTATAACCCCCAACCCTTGCTGAATGATTGCCTTCTTTCTTGAAAAGCTGAGGTGACAAGGAGAATGGCAGGAAATCAGAGAGCAGTGAAAGTAAATTTGTGAGAGTCTTACCTACCCATCCAGTGGATCCAGAAGAGACTGCAGCCCAGTGAGGGAAGCCATATGTACATTAAGCCTTTAAGAAACCTAATCACTCAGAGAATGAAAATGTGTGGACTTGTACCAGGAGGTTGAGTGTGGATACAGCTGGCTGGTGTAACCTACAGAAACCCCATATCTTTTAATGGCATGGAGAAGCTCAGAATATTAGGCACATAACGAATAACCTGGTCATGAGGTAATGGGGACAGGCAGAAGAATCCTCTTCATTACAGAATCAGAAAATATCTCAAGTCGGAAGGGACCCATAAGGATCATCAAATTCCACTATGCTTTATACGTTAGTCTTTATTTGGTAGGAGAATGCTGGCTGCCTCTGACAGCCAGCCTCCCAGCTGCAAGCTGGAGAAATGCCAGATCTGGAATGTTTTCTGCTATGCTGTGACTGGTGAGGCGAGGAAATGACACACGCGAGCTCAGAGCTGAGACAGCTGGGCAGAATATTGCAAGTCTGATGGAGTAAGCACTGCACCAGGAGAGGAGTACAGGTGGGTAAACACTTGAACTACTATTAATACTAGATGTAAAGGTCTACATATGAATCTAGTGAGAGAACTGAACACAAGAATTCCAAGCAAGCAGCAATATCCATGTAGAAGAAGTTATGAAGATGTAGTGAAACACAATGCATTTGTAGTGGAGAACTCCAAATACCAAGCTGGAATATTCAAATGTTGCACAGGAAAGGAGAATTCACCCTCATTCTCTGCAAGCGTATATTCGTGCTAAAAGGACATTCTGAGCCACTTCCACTAATTCCTGATTTTAATAGCTTCCTATAAGAACACTTGGAAGAAATATATATTGTTAAGTTCCCCTCATTGTAGCTTAACAGAGGAACATGTAAATCTAAACTGCATGAATACAATCCAGATTTTGCAGAGCACCAACAAATTATCTGTATGTCATCAGCGTACACTTTTACAGCATTATGTCCCTGAGACTTTTGAGTCTTCATAGTCAAAGTTTCAGGAGGGTTTCCCTGAACAATTTAACAGTGCAGATTATTAGGCTGCCACAACTGCTCAAGCTAGGTTTTGTTTCATGTTACAGTAAGAGTCAGCCTTTTCTGCGCATCTTTTCACGTGTTACTGTCGTGGTTTAAGCCCTGCCATGCAGCCTGCTCGCTCACTCTCTCCTCTTCCTCCCTCAGCTCCCGGAGGGATGGGGAGGAGAATCGAAAGAATACAACTCCTACGGGCTGAGATAAGAACAGCCCAATGACTAAGGTATAACACAAACCACTGCTGCTGCCACCAATAATAATGACGATAAAGGAAATAGCAAGAGAAAAGAATATAACTGCTCAACACCAACCAATACCCAGCCCCACCCCAGCAGTCCTAGCTCTTCTGGGGAACTGCCTCCAGTTCCATCCTGGGCATGACATGCTGTGGTATGGAATACCTCTTTGGGTAGTTTGGGTCAGGTGTCCTGTCTTTGCTTCCTCCTGGCTTCCCCTCCTCCCTGGCAGAGCATAAGGCTCAGAATGTCCTTGGTCAGTTTAAACATTCTAAGCAGTAGCTACAAACATCAGTGCTATCAGAACTGTTCCTAGACTGAAAGCCAAAAGCAAAGCACTGCACCAGCTACCAGGGAGAAAAAATGACTGCTACTGCTGAACCCAGGACAATTACACATAATTTTTGGTCTTTGAATATGTTTGCATGTTTGGATACATGGATACAAAAGTCACTAAATTTTTAGCATGTAGAACATAGTCATCACATCTGATGGCATACTTGGTAGGAGAATGCTGAGTTTTATTTTGCTTCTCACCTTTTCTGGTAATATTCTATATTAATCTCCATGAAAACACTGTTGACCAAAGGTTTTACCTCCCAGGTTTTTACTTCCTGATGACATTTCATTTGTATTTCTATTCTTAAAAAGTGATTCTTTTTTAAATGACATTTCATAATTAGGTTCTGTTAGACATTTTATGCACTATGTAAAGAACTCTGTATTCAAATTGCATGGTGTTATCAATACTGACTTGCTCAGATCTCCACCAGAGCTTTTATCTACAAGTGAAGACAAGCAAATCCTGTATAAGAGAGTAAACAAAGCCTTTGACATTATTTTAGCACTCATTTTAGTTTTGCATGCTTGATCTTCAAGATATCCAGCATGGACACTTGTTATTCTGCAACATAACAGCTCTTAGAGATGGATCCAAATAGGGAGGGGGAAGAAAAAAGAAAACACATCACTCAGTTACATCACACAAGTTGAAAACCTTACTTACCTCTTGCCATTCATCTGCCAACCACCGGTACTGCACGCATGCAGGCAGCCAGCAGTGCCTCCTGCTAGCGGGCCGGGTGTCATGATTACACATTGCTTCATTCACTTGACCCAGGCCCTTCAGCAGACAGTAGATGTCCCTTTGCTGAATCCCTACTCCACAGGATACTGAGCACTAGAATTGATCAAAATTAGTTATGTCAGTCTGAGACGAGACAGTGCCCAGTAGGCGGTATGGTTGCCAGTATTACAAGTTTTTAGGTTATTACTTAAAATATACCTCCCAGCCCCTACTGCACTCGTGTTTCATAGTACATGAAGAAAATCATGCTGAAATTGTAAAACTACAATTAAAATAAAAAATTGTAAGAAATATGGAAAATAAATGCATGTGCGCTGCCTAGACCTAATTTAAAAATTTACTGTTAGTTTGAATTTACGAGGTAAATTGAGGAAAGTCCCAAGTACCTATCCAGTCCAAGGTTCAGATAACCAAACACTTTCAGTTTTCATATATATTTAGTTTCAATTACTTTTAAAAGAATGAAAATATAATGGACCATTTGCTAGTTTGTATGTTTACTTGTGATGTGCATAAAACCTCACACTAAACCTTGTCACCCAAGGCTCTGTCCAACCTGGCCTTGAAGGCTGCCAGAGATGAAGCATTTATCACTTCGGGTAACCCATTCCAGTGCCTCACAACCCTTACAGTAAAGAACTTCCTCCTTATATCCAATCTAAACTTCCCCTGTTTAAGTTTTAACCCATTACCCCTTGT
>WYDI02005822.1:0-12012 GCA_009867235.2 Psittacus erithacus
AAACAGGGGAAGTTTAGATTGGATATAAGGAAGAAGTTCTTTACTGTAAGGGTGGTGAGGCACTGGAATGGGTTGCCTAAGGAAGTTGTGAATGCTCATCCCTGGCAGTATTCAAGGCCAGATTGGACAGAGCCTTGGGTGGCATGGTTTAATGGGAGGTGTCTCTGCTCATGGCAGGGGGGTTGGAACTAGATGATCTTAAGGTCCTTTCCAACCCTAACTATTCTATGATTCTGTGATCCTGGATCAGATCCTCCTGAAAACTATGCTAAGGCACATGGACATTAAGAAGGTAACATGGCCTCACTAAGAGCAAATTGTTCCTGAGAAATTTGGTGCCTTGTGCAAGGCATTTAACACTGTCTCAAATGGCATTCTTGTGGCTAAACTCTAAATATCATTCAAAGAAAGTAAACTACATAGCTTTTTATTTTCCTCACACTACCTTCTAATCTGGTCCTTAATTATCTGCAAATCACTGAAATCACATGAGTCTGTTTGCTGATCTTTCATTAACTTTTCTTAAGTTTGCCAGTGTTTGACAATTGATCCCCTAACAATTACAGTAGCTTTTAGTGTAATTACCATTTTCAGCTTGCTCATATAGGTATTTAGTATACCACTTATATCTCCCAGGTGCATGTTTTTTTGAGTCATTCAGAAGGTCATTACTTCAGATCACGTTTAATCATCCAATTATTTGTTCCAATAAGGAGAGTACTAAGGATTGAGAAGTACAGCATGTGACTGTAATCCCTATTGAGTTTCCAATTTTCTACAACTTGAGTATTTTTTATTAGATCTTTCTCTAAATCAGAAATTTACATAATAATTTTCATGTATAAAAGAACCTCTCTGGTGAATCACTAAGCATTTCTGCTTACTTTTCCTTCCAGAATAATTCAGGTCAAACTGGTGGAGAACAGAACTTAGATGCTTTCCAAGATGTCTTTTAGTTGTTGCTGTTTTCCTTCAAAAAGGGCAAGAAATTGAACATTTTTTGACAATGTGAGAAGACACTTAGTCAGAATGGAACCTCTGAATCAAAGTTTTCAAGTCTGTCTAATAGCATCTAGGTATTACTTAAACCAGTTTTCTACTGAACCACATGCCGTAAGAATAATTCTGCTTCACACATCCTAGTTTTTATAAGTAAAATGTTATTTATGGCTCGGCTACTAAATAACAGTAGCTGAAAAAATAACATCCTGAAAGAAATGAAACAGACATTTCCCCTGGTTAGGATTTTTTTACCTGTTGGACAATAGTCATCTATATGTAATTGAAACAGCAAAGCAGTATACATGGTGGAATAGAGAAAGGAAGAGATGATCCTCAAGACAAGACAATCAAATATTGATTATCTGCTGGAAAGGTAAATTCTACTAGTGATATTCTGCACCAGACTACATTGATTCTGTGATATAAAAAAAGGGATCTCTTCTGTGATAAAGGATGACTTCTTTCAGATCTGGTTCCCTTCAGTAAGATAGTACTGTTTCTTTCTTACATTTTTTGTTTAAGAGAAGTTAATAGAAGCCATTACAAAGACAATGACCCCATACAGAGATAGCTGAAACTTTGTTCACTGCATGATGCCTCTGAATATGACTTTCCAATGTTCGACCTTTCCCAAGACAGAATTAGATATTTCTTCCACGCTTACAGTGGGCCTCAGGTGTGTATTTTTTGCATCGGTGATGCCTGTTCAGCCTGTTAACAACTTTTTTCCTCTTTCCCATGGAAGTTTTCTTATAAGCTAGTGTACAGTTACAAAAGTAACATCAGTTATGCAATATAATAAAGCAAAAGAGGAAGAAAAAAAAAAAAGGATTTTCAACCATATTCTGTAGGTATATCTTTTGTTTTTCCACTCGATGACAATTTCAACAGCATCATAAGACAGCTTCCCTATACAGACACCTGTTACTAAACTCTGTGGTAGGTCTTTAGATCTGATGTATTCCTAGGACTATTCTTGCCCTGGTATCACTTCTTAACAACCCTCAGAGGCTATGAAATAGCTCATCCTGAGCCATTCTTTTAATTCCAGCCATTTGATTTTTCTCCTTGCTTTCTCTTCTTTAAACCTCCCTCTTTATATGGCAAGTCTTTTAGTTAACTTTAAAACAGATAAAATTAATTACTACTGAGAAGATCTAATTTGCTTACATTTAAAGGTTAGACCTACTCAAATATTTTCCCTTTTCTCTAAATAATCAAATAATACTTTCTTTAACGTTCTGTCTTCTCATGCTTGAACCCTGGCATACAAGATCCATTTAAATCTCAGTACACATATACCTATTTCATATTTTACATACTTTTGAATCTTATATTGCATCTGATTGCTTATGCATGGAAGATTTTATAATTGATTTGTCTGAAACCCTTCTGACTGCCACAAGTAACTCATAAACTTAGATTCCCCTACCCACAGCTCTGACCTTATGGTCATATGTTCAACCATGCAGAGACTTGTGTTAGGAAAGCCAAAGCCTACCTGTAACTGAATCTGGCAAAGGATGTCAAAGGCAACAAGAAGGGCTTTTGTAAGTACATAAATTCCATGAGAAAAGCCAAGAACATTAATGCCTTTGGGGCAGGGGACCTGTTGATGCAGAACATAGAAAAGACTGAGGTACTGAATATCTCCTTCACCCCAATGTTTGCTAGCAAGACCAGCCTTCAGGAATACTAAGTCTCAGAGATCAGAAGGAAAGGTTGGAGCAAGGAAGATGCAATCCTGCCAAAAAAGAATCAGGGCAGATTACGCTTAAGCAAACTGGATATACATAAGTCCATGAGCTCTGATGAGATGCATGCATAAGGGCTGAGGTTGTTGGCAGATGTCATTGCACAGCCACGCTCAATAATCTTTGAACAATCATTGAGACTGGGAGAGGTGCCTGAAGACTGAAAGAAAGCAAATGTCACACCTAACTTCAAGAAAGACAAGAAAGATGATCCAAGGAACTAAAGGCCAATCACCCTCACCTGAAAAGCTGATAGTACATGATAGTATGTGAAGGACAAGAAAGTCATAAGGAGAAATCAGTATGGATTCACCAAACTCAAGTCATGCTTGACCAACCTGATAACCTTCTACAATGGGATGAACAGCTTGGAAGGTGACAGGATAGCAACAGATAATGTCTACTTAGACTTGAGGAAGGCTTTTGACAGTGTTTCCCATAAGATTCTCATAAAGAAAATCATAGAATCATAGAATGATTAGGGTTGGAAGGGACCTTAAAGATTATGAAGTATGGGCTGAATGAGCAAACAGACGGTAAGGTAGGTTGAAAACAGGCTAAATGTCAGGCCCAGAGGGTGGTGTTCAGTGATATGAAGTCTAGCTCGAGGCCAGTAGCTAGTGATGTACCCACCACTGGTGGGTGATTAATCCTATATAAGATCTTCACTAATGATCCGAATGATAGGACAGAGTGTACCCTCAGCAAGTCCTGGGGGTCCTGACGGATACCAACTTGCAAATGGGCTAGCAATGTGTCCTTTCTGTAAAGAAGGTGAATGATATCCTGGCATACATTGGGCAAATCATTGCCAGCAGGTTGGGGGGTGTGATCCTTCCCTTCTGCTCAGCCCTGGTTAGGTCACACCCAGGGTGCTGTGTCTAGTTTTGGGATCCCCAGTACAAGAGAGACATGGACATACTACAGAGCCCAGTGAAGGTCAAGAAAATGATGAGGGGGCTGGAGCACCTCTGAGAAGAGGAAAGGTTGAGAGAGCTGGGAAGTTTAGTCTGGAGAAGGCCCAGGAGGGATCTTATTGATATATATAAATGCCTGAATGGAGGGTGCAAAGGGGACAGAGCTAGGCTCTTTGTAGTCATGCCAGTGACAGGACAAGAGGCATCAGACAGACACTGAAATACAGCAGATTCTCTCCAAACATCAGGAAACATTTTTACTGTGGGGGTGACTAAGCATTGTCACAGGTTGGCCAGGGAGGTTGTGAAGTCTCCATCCTTGGAGATATTCAAAAGCTACCTGGACATGGTCCTGGGCAACCTGCTATAGATGACCCTGCTTGAGAAAGAGGATTGGACAAGATGACCTCAAAATGTCCTTTCCAACATCAAGCATTCTGTGATTCTTTCATAACAGATCAATATTTCAGATCACAGATTAAAGGAGGTTGAAGCACATATGTTAGTCTTTATGTCTGCTGTCATTAGAAAGCATTCCAAACCAAAACCCCCCCAAAAACCTTCTGCAAAGTTTTCTTTTATGTATTTCCTTCCCTGTTCTTAAGCTTCTTTAAAATTTTATTTTTTCCTGGGTGTTTAGGGGCTTGTACCTTTTTCAGTGAACATCAGAGAATCTTTCCTGTGAGCTCCTGCTCCCAGAAGAAGAATGGAAGCCCTCCCTTTTTATAGCTTCTATCCTTGTGTCAAAAAATCCATCACCTTCTTTTCCCAGTTGTTTTGCCAAACATGGTAGGTAATAAACAAATAATAAACAGAAACTAGTACTGTAGGTCCATCAGAGATAGAACTTGGTAATAAATAAGAGAAGTTTCTCTCTCTTATGGAAATAGACAAAAAGAGTCCTCACAGTGAAAATAATTATCTTAGATTTGCTGTCAGACAAAGTAGAAGCATGGAACGACATGCAAGTAGGTTAAAAAATTAACTTGCAGTAGCCTCTAGGATGCATCTGAGTACAACACGACTGTGTTATTCCTCCCAATGGACTTGCACTGAGGTCATGACCAACAGTCTAAACATAGGGGGTTTTTATCTGTTTTGTTTTCAGAAAGAAAGTGTGTTTAAAAAGGAAAGGCTTATCTAGCCTGATAGATAACCGTTGGGCATCTTACATTTCTCTCTCACATAATATGCAAGTAAAGACATCAAATTTAACTGTCGTATAAAGACATTCTAGAAAAAACATTTCTTGGTAATATTTATATCTAATTATTTCATATACAAATGTTTTTCATTGCAATTGAGAAACTTAAGCTGTCTGCAAACGCATACTCAGCTAGCTATTGTGAATGGAGATATCCCCCACATTCCTCTGTACTAAATTAATAGATTTATAAAGTCATTTTATGGAATTCAAATGAGCTGATATTTGAAATTCTTGGAAAAATGTTGCTTGATAAGTTTCATTATTGCGTGTTTTTTTGATCTGTGCCAGAAACATTGTGTGAGACAGCATGTCAATACAGAAAAAAAAATAAAACCTCTTGGGAAATAAAAAAAAAGTCCTGCCCATTTTCCAGAAGAGAAGGAGGGTAAGTAAAGAATTATGAAACATGACACCCAAAATCGTCATTACTTTGTTCCAAACATAAGGTTTACATATTTCTTTGGAGGGCTTAGAACATTTAATTTGATTGTAAACTTGAAGATTAGTTCTGAATAATGTTACAAAATGCTGCAGAAGAGGGACAAGTAAAAATCAAGACTTCCAATACCGTCTCAGAGATCAGTCTCTCCCGCTTTTCCATTTAAGACTGCTTCAGAAGGGACCACAATTGAACAATTGAATTTTAGTTTCCTCTGCTGTCTGTAATTCAAGTAGAATAATGCCATTCAATATACCAGTATTTTTGATAGCAGCATCATAACTATAGTCGTACACTACATTGCTCAATTTAGCTTTTCCAACACTTCTTTTCCAACACTTCTTATTTTATAAAGCTCTTTCCAGACTAGCTAGATGAATATGACTGAAGAAATAGTATTGTTCATGCTGTAATTGAGTTCATGTAGTTCTTTTAATTTTGTAATTCAAGTCACATTGCATACAGTATATAGAGATCAGGCACATAGTAGTCCTCCACAGATCTACTTTCCAACAGAGTTACCCTTATATAGGTAAATAAAACTATATGCTTAATATCTGTGATGAAACCACAGAAAAAAAAAATGTTGCCATTCTTTTTATTTTTGTTTAAGTTAGCTGCTTTGGATTATGGCATCTATCCTTTCTTTTACACCACATTTTTAATTTTGCAATATATATGTCTTGAGTGAAAGTATAGAAAGCAAGGAAGAAAAGACTAAAGAAAGTGTGAGACCCAAAGAGCATAAAAAAATCTAAAAAAACTGCACTGTAAGTCTCAGAAATGAGCCACAGACCTTCTTTTCTTGTTTTGCTTTTATCAGTAGTTTTGTATTTTCTTTTTGTTGTTGTTTTCTTTGGTTTTGGTTTTCTCTTGTCCACTTTATTATACAGGAATGGATTCTTTGAAAACAATTCTAGATTTTCCAGCAATATATACTGCTGTCTCTTTTATCTGTCATCCTGCGTCTTAGCTACCCATGTATACATGTTATAACGAGAGCATGTCTTTCTGATGTCAGCGGATGCCATTGCCATTGTGAAACTATGAGAAGTATCATCAAGAGGCAGCAGGCATAAATCCCCACTGAACTCAGGCTGGCTTTGATTCCCTGAAGTATTTCAGTGACCTCCCTTTTACCAGCATCCTGTCTGTCATATTTTTTTCCATTATATATGCACTTTGAAGATGAAATATGTTTCTTAGATTTGAATGTAGAAAGATCAAACTGTACAAACAGCCTTGAACCCAGTCCACTTGTTAGTGAGCCTGGAATGTAACACAGAACTATAGGTCATCCTCTTGAAATTGCGAAGAAATGTCATCATAGAATGGCTTGGTTGGAAGAAACCTTAAAGAACACCTAGTTCCAGCCCCTCTCCCATGGGCAGGGGCACCTCCCACTAGACCCGGCTGCTCAAAGCCCCATCCAACCTGGCCTTGAAACCTGCCAGGGATGGGGCAGCTGCAACTTTTCTGGGCAACATTTTTTTGTGCCTCACTGCCTTCACAATAAAGAACTTCTTCCTAATAACTAATCTAAATCTACCCTTTTTCAATTTAAAGCCATTACCCCTTGTCCATACTTACATATCCTTGTAAAAACCCTTCTCCAGATTTCTTGTAGGCCCATTTAGGTACTGGAAGGCCACTGTAAGGCCTCCTCAGAGTCTTTTCATCAGGGCTGACCTCAATCCAGACTCCATCCAGCCTGATTAATGCTTGGGATTTTCCCAGCCCAGGTGGAGGACTTCATTTACACTTGCCCTTGTTGAACTTCATGAGGTTCACATGGGTACACCTCTTGAGCCTGCCAAAGTCCCTCTGGATGGCATCCCTTCCCTTTTTGACTACACTACCCAGCTTGATGTTGTGGGAAAACTTGCTGAGGGTGCACTCGATCCCACTGTCCATGTCACCTACAAAGATATGAAACAGCGCTGGCCTCATACTGACGCTTGAGGAACACCAGCAGAAGTAATGAAAATAGACTGCATCAGTAGATATTTCCCTAAGAATTGACTTTGAAAGGAAAAGATAAAGATTGCATTTCCTGTTCACTTTCTATTTAAAAGCTTTCACGAGAGCAGAGGCAAGAAAGTGTCACAGAAGTGAACAAACAAGGGCACAAGTTGCTGCTGCAGCTGCTACAAGGGCATCAAGACCACCATTTTCAGATGGAGTGACAGAATGAGATCTGACAGACAAAAAGACAAATGCTAGCAGCTGAATCCTCATCAAAGTTAGGTGGCTTATACACTCTATAGGGACTTTAAAATATTTTCTTCCTTTTCTACCTGAGTTTGCCTGAGTTTGCCAGCAAAGCTCTGAATTTTAGGAGGATTTAACTATGATTAAGGCAGATATAAAGAAAACCAATTTTCCCCACAGCCTTTAAGAAAAAAACAAACCAAGCAATTTGCAGCTCTACTTGTAGTTTAATTATCTATTTAGAGATAAGCTAGGATTTTTTAGAACAGACTCAAATTAATTTTGATTAGTCTAATAGTTTAATTTTTATTAGGCTAGTCATATTAGCCACAGGATAAATTGTGTTTAGGAGGAAGACTTTAAATAACAGTCTGAGACAATTAGCTGAAGTGGGATATGAAAGCAAGCTTGTACCACTAAACTAATTATGTCAGGATATTTGGAATAAAAATATCATACATAAATATTCTTATTTAAAAAATAGTTAGTAGGTATGTCTTTAACTAAGACCACAACTGACACAATAAGACTGGCTCTGATGAAGACATGATGAAAAAATTATTTCGTTTATGATCCTGTTCTACTATTATGAGTTTGTAACAAGATTCCAAATAGCTCAGCAATAGACTTAGCTTAATGAATAAGCATCTAATCACTCACAAGTATTTCTCACCCCTTACATCAGAAACTTCTCTGATTAATTTAAGTGAATACAGAAGAATGGATGAACCTAGATCTTGAAAGGCGCAGCAGCAATAAAAGTCTAATACATACTGTTGATTTTTTTTATGGTTGTCTTGATTTAAGACAAGTTGTAAATCAGAACCACACAGCCTGCTCACTCACTCTCCTCACTTCCTTCCTCAGCTCCAGGAGGGATGAGGAGGAGAATCGAAAGAATAGAACTCCCACAGATTGAGATAAAAACAGTCCAGTAATTAAGGTATAACACAAATCACTGCTGCTGTCATCAATAATAACAATGACAAGGGAAATAACAAGCGAAGAAAATACAACCGCTCACCACTGACTGATACCCAACCTGACCCCCGCAGTGATCTAACTCTTCCAGGTAACTGCCCCCAGTTACATACTGGGCATGTAGTGCTGTGGTATGGAATACCTCTTTGGCTAGTTTGGATCAGGTGTCCTGTCTCTATTTCCTCCCGGCTTCCCCTCCTCCCAGGGCAGAGCATGAGGCTCAGAAAGTCCTTGGTCAGAGTGAACATTCTAAGCAGTAGCTAAAAACATCAATGTTATCACCGCTGTTCTCAGGCCGAAAGTCAAAACCACAGCAGTGCGCCAGCTACTAAGGAGAAAAATGACTGTTGCTGCTGAACCCAGGACAATGGTTTACATTGCTAAAGAAATGTCAGATATATAAATTATCAATATAGTTGATTGGCAGACAGAGCTTCCCGTAGTGTACCAGAAAACTATTTGTTGTCCCTGTGGCCTAAGATTTTATATTTAGATGTCTGATTTAGCAGAAAGAGACATAATATTTCAATACTGCTTAAATCAAAATCCAAACAGACTATACATGTCAAAAAGCTTATGAGATTGCTCTTTAATTTTTTTTGGTTTGCTCCCTATAAAGCAAGGACTAAATTATAATAAAAAAAAAAAATCCATTCCTATTAGCCTCATTTCAGGAGGTTGTATAAGAAAATGGTAAAGGAAAAGTAAAAAATAATTGACAGCACAAGGATGGTGCTCAAAGATAATGAAATGCGCACGCAAAACACCCTAAGTTTCCTCAGAAGCATTATTTTTCAGTGCCTGTGAAATCTTCATATTAGTCTTCAATTCTCACTTTAAAACAGCTTGAAATTTGTGCTTGTTTCTTACCATGAATGTTTGTAAGGAGTTTTAGAGAACTGCAAAGCTTTCAAGTCCCCCTAAAACCTCCATGTTTCCAAAACATGATGATTATTATGGTTTTTTTTCAATTTTTTTAATACTAAAATATTTTGTAAACATCATGTTGCCTATCAGAAGAAACCTACTGGTGTTATATAGCCTGCAACATTCTCTTTTGCCCTCGTCTTCCAAAAGAAAGCATGACTTAATCTCTGCAGGAACGCCCAAATCTTGGCATAACGGTGATAGCTACTCCATTTCACAAGCCTTTTGTGATGGAACACAGAGCACCTCAGGGAAGAAAAGACATCTCAGAAAGAGGTTAGCTGCCTTTTATTGATTAATCGTCCACTTAGTAGTAAAATTCTCAGATTAACTAACTTCTCTCACCATAAAAATGACATCAGAAGTGTCAGTTTGTGAAACTCAGTAGGAACCAAACCTTTAAGATTTTTCAGATTTCTGTCTTGCAGTCTTTAGAGGAATGGATTCTAATAATTTTGATATAATATATATATCTGAAGAATGAGAAAAGATTTCACAATCACACAAAATTTTCACAAAGGAAGAAAATACCTGTATTCTTAATAAGCAAAGTAAATACATATTCTTCAGCTACGTTAGCTGTTTCAGGATATCGTGAAAAAAAATAGTTGGAAGTTCTACACTATGAAACAAAAACATTGAAGTAAAATAGATTTCTGAAAGACATAGATACAGTTGTTATAACTGTTCTGAACACAGCAGAAATGGGTGTAAATACTACATATTATAGATGAAGAGCTATCAACAGCTGTTATTAAGCTTGCATTTAGAATGATGCTGCAAACTGAAAATGTTTTCAGCTACTCAGTGTTTTTTGGAGCATTCATTCATCAGCCTACTCTTTTTTTTCAGGCAGAGTATAGCCAAAATCTACTACTGTGGAAGTGTCCTCACGAAAACTTTTCCCAAAGAAGGAATTAATAGAATTTGCTTTTGTGGTGAGCTGACCCTGGCTGGACACCAGGTGCCCACCAAAGCCATTCTATCAGTCTCATCCTCAACTGGACAGGGGAGAGAAAATATTACAAAAGGCTTGTGGATCAAGGTAAGGTCAGAGGGAGATCAATCACCAATTGCTGTCATGGGCAAAACAGATTCAGTTTAGGGAAATTGGTTTAATTTATTACCAGTCAAATCAGAGTAGGATAATGAGAAATAAAACCAAATCTTTAAAACACCGTTTCTCCACCCATCTCTTCTTCTCAGGCTCAACTTCACTCCCGAGTTCTCTAGCTCATTCCTGTAGCGGCATAAGGGAATGACAGGGAACTGGGTTGCAGTGAGCTCATGACAGGTTGTGTGTGCCACTCGTTTCTCCTCAAGGGGAGGACTCCTCACACTCTTCTGTGTCAGCATGGAGTCCCTCACGCAGGAGACTGCTCTTCATGAACTCCTCCAATGTGGGTCTTTCCTACAAGCTACAGTTCTTCACAAACTGCTCCAGTGTGGGTCTCTTGTGGGGTCACAAGTCGTCTTACAAAAATGCTCATGCCACATTTTTAAAAGCCTCAGCATAAAAATAAGAAAAATGACTGGAGTTTCAAGAGAATTTTTAAGAAGTAACTTTCATTGTAGATATTCATTTTTTTACTTGGCCAAATTTAAGAGATTCAGATGTGTTTCATGCTTTTTCATTGCATAAATTTACTAAAATGAATAGAGAATATTTGCACTTGGGATCAAGAAAAGAAAGAAAAAGAAAGCTTTCTGAGTTCCTCTGTAAGACTTCTTCAGAGGTAGAAAACTATTTTCTAAGCTTTCAATTCAGGAGAGCAATGAAACATATTTGGATGTTTTGCTGTGCTGAAGCCAAAGGCAGCAACAAATACAAATCAAATCAAAATCTTTGAAAATATGTTCTTTTTTTATTGCTCGCGAGAAATAGATTATTCACCAGCTATATATGACAAGGTGGGTAATTACAAATGTATTTAGATTTGATTATTTTCAGAGGATGACTGTTGATAGGATTGATCCAGTTCAAAACAAATTCCAACAGCGAAAAAAGCAATAAATCAAAGACAGACATAACATTGTATAATTCTTTCTAACTGGCACTATTTTATTTGAAGATCTCATATGTTTGCAGCACAATTTGTGGACTGTTTACATATGTTCTAAATATATATATCTAATAACTGTACACACACTATATTTACTATACCTAAAATGTTAAATATCTTTCAAACTCAATTACATTTTTAGCATAATTTGCTATTTTAAGACTTTTTTATATACTGCATGAATATAACTATTAAGATTTAACATCTGCCTGCAGAAAATTTTAATGTTGCAAGCCCAAATGTCCCTTCTGCTTATTGTCGTAGAATAAATGCATGCTCAGTGACTTAGGTAAAATTACAACTAATTTTCATTGCAATCTTTATTACTAAAATCTGTTTCTATTTATAAAAAAGTACTCTTTGCCTGTGCCAGCTATGCTATCAGGGCTATAAAGTGCATTTTTCATCTGTGAAAACGTTTAATTTCTGGTATGCTACTGTCATGGGTTCAGCAGTAGCAGTCATTTTTTCTCCTTCTTAGTGGCTGGTGCAGTGCTGTGTTTCTAACTTT
>WYDI02005824.1:0-10185 GCA_009867235.2 Psittacus erithacus
AGGTTTCCTGCAGCCCCTTTAGGCACTGGAGCTGCTCTAAGGTCTCCCCTTGAGGAGCCTTCTCTTGTCCAGGCTGAACAAGTTTTGAACCAGCGTTGCTGGTCCCCACCTCTTTCTAAACCAGAAAGAGCTGTTGGAGGGAGGGGAGATGAAGGGGCTGCTCCCTGCTCTGCTGCCTCAGTGGGTTTTGTGTGCACCTGGAGAAACCTTGGCTCAAGTTTGGCCACAAGGATGTGGTGCAGACCCAGCACAGGACCTGCTCTGCTCTAGCTTTTCATATTTACTTTGGCCAGTGCCTTCTCTTGCAGCCCTTCACCTCCTGGAGAGGCATGGGACAGCCTGAAGAGATCTGCATTATACTCGCTGCTCCCTTTTAGGTTGATTTCTGGTTTTAAATCACCCCAGTGCTTTGGAGCTGCTGGAATAGCCAATTGTGCTGTACCTGAGCTGGCAGTCGTGGATTTTCTGCCCTCTGAGGATGTAATTATGGTTTTGGGTAAAGGTTCTTCTGTGCCTTTTTGCCCTTTCCCTTGGGTGAAATAGTTCATCCTGCCCAAAGCAGAGTGTGCAGAGACCTCAGGGGGCTCACACTGCACCACGCTCCCCTGGTATTTGCCACCCCATTGCTCAACCCTGAACCAAGTCTCAGTGACAGCGATGGGAGCCCTTTCATCACTTCCTCGGCACTCCGGGTGACTCCTGCATTGCTCCAACACTCCGTGCTCTGCTCCTGGGGAACACAGTGGCCACAGCCCCATCCCTGGCAGAGCTGCCTGCGCACAGGGGGAGGCAGGAGGTCCCCTGCCCGCGCCACGTCCAGGAGTAACCATGGAAACTGATTCTCCTCCATCCCTCCCTTTGCAGATGACTCGGGCGATGAGGAGCCTGCCTCGCAGTCAGACAAGAGCGAGCTGCACGGCACGTTGAAAACCCTCTCGAGTAAGCTGGAGGATCTGAGCACTTGCAATGACCTGATCGCCAAGCACGGGGCGGCCCTGCAGCGCTCGCTCAGCGAGCTGGAGAACCTCAAGCTGCCGGCCGAGAGCGGCGAGAAGATCAAGGCGGTGAATGAACGCGCCACGCTCTTCCGCATCACCTCCAATGCTATGATCAACGTAAGTTGCTGTGGTTTCCTCCTCCTCCTCCATCCGTTGTCCTTCTTCCCCCTGGCATTGCCCCATGTTGTGCCCACGTACCAGCTTCCCACTGGAGCCGTGTTCTGGATTGTGTCTGCTCAGGGCTTGGGCACAGCCGGGGGCTCTGTGCCAGCTCAGTGCCACAGTGAGGGGATGGGAAGTTGGGAACAGGCAGCTCGGGAAGCAGGAATGGATGGTCTGCTGCATCCTCATGGCATGCTTTTTGGGGGTGCTGCTCCAAACTGACAATGTGTCTGTTAAAAGCCGGATGGAGGTTTGGAATGCAAAGGGGCTTTCTGCCATTCCGGGGGGAAGGCTTTCTGGCTGGCACAGAACTGGGGGCCACTTCCCGCTGCACATTCAGACCCACACGTCAGTCACATCCTCACTGACCTCCATGAAGCTGCCCTTTTTTCACACGAGCAGGGATTTAACCCTCTTGGGGTCTGGTTGTGCTTCCCAGCCCAGCTGGCTGGAGTCAGGAAGCGTGTGCTGGCTCCGGCGCTGCTCCCTGCCCTGTGCAGCCTGATGGTGCTCTCAGCTTCTGTTTTGGACAGTGTCTGTTTGGGGTGTGGATCTGCCTCTGTTGCAGCCAAATGCCCTTCTGGGGAGCCTTGTGTTCCCTGGGGAGCTCTGGGGAAGGGAAAAGAGAACAAAACTATGGGACAAACCCAGCCCCAAAGCCTCACAGACCTGGAAGAATGTATTGAAGTAGAGCTCGGGGACTTGTGAATGGAGCAGTGCTACTGCTGTGCTGTGCTTGCCCTGGGCTAAAGGAGGTTGTGTCTTGTTTAAATGGGCTTTAAATATAGCTGGGGGCACTTGGGAGCCTGTCCCTGCTTGCAGAAGGTTGTAGCTGTTGGGGAAAAGGGCTTCCTGAGGTGGTGCCTTGTGTTTTGGAGCAGCTCCGGGGGTGAATGTGCGGAGCTTTCCCTGGGGAGACTTTGTGGAAGTTCCTGGAGCGGGGCTGGCAGCGCGTGGTGAGAGGTGACAGCAGAGCCCTTGGTGCTGCCGAGGTGGTCTGGGGGCAGAGCAGGACGGAGATGTGTGCAGGGAATGGCTGAGGAGAGATGGGTTTTGTAGCTGCCTTTTGGGAAGAGACAAGCAGAGTAATCCGTGCCTCATCCAGCCCCAAGAGGAGGAGGTTGCGGTGGCTGCAGTGTGATGAAAGCTTGAGTGAAACCATCTGGACAGTGGGAACAGCACAAAAACTGGGCAGAGGAACAGCAGAAATGGGGTTTGACCGAACACTGTGGAGGTGAGAGGGGCTGGGGAGGGAGTGGGGCCTCAGGTGCGTGTTAGAGATCAACTTTGAACAGCAGCATCCTCTGATAGCTCAGGAGCAGCTCCACATGTCCGAAGGGGAAAGGTTGTGCCGTGGAAGCAGCAGGATGGGAACAGAGCAGCAGCTCCTGGGGTGGCTGTGGCTCTCCCAGCCTGTCACTGTGGGGTGGGGGTGACAGAGCTGTGGGCAGGGGGACACTGACCCCAGGAAGCAGTGATGCTTTGTGGCAGGATGGATTAGGAAGGCAAGAGGGGGGTTGTAGGGGATGAGAGGGAGGGGGACCGAGAGCCTGAGCACCATCATGGTGGGATGGTGCTCTCAGCTATGTGATCACCTTGTCCTGCATGAGTCCCTTTTTGTACCTTGCGTTAGCATGGAGTGATGCTGCTGCAGGGAGCCTGCCCGGGGAGGCTCTGGTGGGAGACTCTGCTGAGGTGTTCACGAGCTCTGTGCAAGGCAAAGATCCCCAAACCTTCTGTACTGAAACATGAAGCATTGCAGGGAAGCACAGAGAGTCCAGCCGTCTCCTGGCAGTGGGTGAAAATACACCCTGCTCCTGACACAGGCTTTGCAGGGACACGCATCCCGTGGGAGCACAGAGTGCTTGGGTGGGTGGGTACTACCTTGCAGGAAAAAGATGAGATCTTAGCAGAAACTCTTCCCTGTGAGGGTGCTGAGGCACTGGCACAGGGTGCCCAGAGAAGCTGTGGCTGCCCCATCCCTGGCAGTGTTCAAGGCCAGGTTGGATGCAGGGGCTTGGAACAAGCTGCTCCAAGCTTGTCCCTGCCCGTGTCAGTGGCTGGAACTGGAGGAGCTTTAAGGTCCCTTCAACCCAAACCAGGCTGTGACTCTGTGATTCTCTACTCTCAGCTGTGTCACCTGCAGGACTGGGTGCCCAAAGCCAGACTTTCAGTGCAAGTACCTCAAGGCCTCTTCCTGACCATTCCCATCTCCATCCCCATTAGCCCATGGGGATGAACTCAGGGGCAGTTCAAGGCAATCAAGGCTGAAGCACAGAAGCTAGTTACTCCTGGTTGGAACACGTGACCAGCCTTGGGCCCAGCTCTGTGCACTGGCAGGGCAGGGGCAGGCTGTGCTGTGCTACCCGCAGCAGGGAGGGATGGATGCTCCGGGGCTGGTCCTTGTGTTTTCCATCAGCCGCCTGTGATCTGATTATGTAAATATCCTGGGAGCTGCAGGGAGCGAGTGCAGGGAAGTCAATCTGTGCAGATGACAAGAGCCTCACTGCAAAGGTGACCTCAGTGCATGCTCCCCATCCTGCCTCTGCTGGCTCCTGGTGCTGCTCCTCCCAGGATCCGGAGGGGAAAGTGCCTCCAGCTGCCCCTTGAATGCTCGGGATGGTGGAGGAAGGTTTGGGCAGAGGTGGAGAGGATTGTGCTGGACCTTTGTGTTACAGGTGAGGGTCTGGTCCATGGAGAGACAGACTGTTGTAGGGCTTAAATTCAGACTCACAGAACAGTTGGGGCTGAAGGGGATGTTCAAAGCTCATCCGGTCCAACCCCTGCAATGAGCTGGGACATCTTCAATGAGACCAGGTTGTTCAGAACCATATCCAGCCTGGCCTGGAATGTCTCCAGGGGTGGGGCAGCCATCACTTCTCTGGGCAACCTGTGCCACTGCCTCACCATCCTCACAGTAACAAATTCCTTCCTCACATCCAGCCTGAATCTCCCCTCTTCTAGTTTCAAACCATCATCCCTTATCCTGTTACAACAGGCTGCTGCTAAAATGTCTCTCCCCATCTTATAGCCTCCTTTCAGGTACTGGAAGGCTGCAATAAGGTCTGCCTGGAGTCTTCTCCAGAGCTGGAGCAGGACTGCAGGGGGAGTCTCAGCAGAGCAGAGGGGCAGAATCCCCTCACTCAACATCCTGCTCACAGCCCTTTGCTCCCATCTGCACTTGGGAGTCTCCATCACACCCCATGGGGGATGCTCATGGCGGATCAAAGGGGTCAGAGTGTCCCTGTGTCACACAGGAGGAGATGCAGGGAAGCGAGTTGCAATCTGCTGCAGGGGAGGAGGAGGAGGTGTGAAAAAATAAGCAGCAACAAATTAAAGGGCTAATTAGAGGTGCAGGGATGAGGAGCACAGTGCTGGAGTGCTTAGACTTGTTCAGGGAGCAGTGAGAGCTTCCGACTCATTATTCAGCAGCAGGGACATGCTGAGAAAGTGGTTTTAGCATCGGAAAGAGCTCCCAGGGCTGTGGGTGATGCTGGAAATAGGGTTTTAACGGGAATGGGGCTTGTGGCATTGTGCAGGAGCTGTGCTCTGCCTTTGGCTTGCCTTGTGCTTCCTTAAGGGATGTGAGCATGGAGACCAGCAGGTCTTGGGGTTGGCTGTGTCACTCCTGCATTATCCCTCGGGGTTCCTGAGGAGCAGAGGTGCAGGAAGGGTCTGTGGGGCTAGTGCAGCCCGGGCAAATAGGGCTGAGAGGCTTTTGGGGCAGGGAGATGCTGAGTGGGCAGCCCCTGTGGGGCTGGAGTGGAAGCAGTGGTCCCAGGGACCACAGCACCCTGTAGGATGCCTGCCCATAGGAGACACACTGTGCCAGTGGCCACAAGCCCATCACATGGAAGCACTCACGTTGAGGCAGACTGAGCTTTCCCACCCGGGTTTTCCTTTCCTGCAGGAGTAAAATCATAGAATCCGGCCTGGTTTGGGGTGGAAGGGACCTTAAAGCTCATCCAGTTCCAACCCCCTGCCACAGGCAGGGACACCTTCTAAACAAACTGCTCATGTACCTGTCTGCAGCTCTGGCACCCAAAGACATCAGCAAAGGGCATCCTTCAGGGCTTGAAACCTGCAGGGAGGGTTTTTAAGTGTGTGAAACTCTGGGCTTGAACCAGACGTGAGATCTATAACAACACATCCTGCTGCTCTCCTGGGAAAGGTGGCCAGGGGCTGTTGGTTTAAGCCTCTGTGGGATTCCAGCAGCACTTGGAGACCTCTCGGGTGCCTGTGCTGGAGTGAGCTGCTTCCGTAGAGCTGCTCGTCTGCTTTCCTGTGTTCCAGCCTCCCTGCTGTGTTCATTTCCCATGGGTTGCTGCTGTGATTAATCCCTGCTCCTAAAACTGCTTCCATATAAACCTGACTGATGTCAAGTGCATGCGTCAGGTTCCCCGGAGCAGCCTCCAGCCTGGTGGGTAATTTCTAAGGGTTTATTTCAGTAGTGAGGTAACCGCTGTCTGTGTCTGTGCTTGCGAAGCTGCTTCAGGCTGGTGGGAAGCAGAACTCTCAGGATTTCCTCCCCGGGGTGTTGCATGCCTGGGGTGATGCTGCTGGTGCAGACCTTGCTGGGTCCCGGCACGGTGAGTGTGCGGTGCAGTCCCTTGGGATCCCCAAACCCATCCTGACGCAGGATGACAGGATGATGGGACCACCTCCTGCTCCAGGGAGCTGGGATAGAGATGCTGAGCAGGAAGGGAACAGCTGTCTGAGGGGTGCTCCCAGTTCACTCCAGCACAGCCAGTGGGGCAGAAGGAGCTCTCCATCCCATGCATCCATGTACCACGGGGATTGATTCAGGCGGGTTTCAGCTGCATCCCCTGCATTTGCTTCCTTAGCAGCAGGGATTGTCCCCATGTGCCCTCGGTGGCCTCAGCAGGTGCTCTGCTGCCTAAAACCAGAGCAAACCCCAGCAGTGGGGCAGGGCTTCTCCTCCCTGTGGCTTACAATGGTGATCACACAGGAGGAGCTGGTTCTGGCATGTCCCACTGCCTGTGCTAATGATCCGTGCTGTGCTAATGACACACACACTAATCAGCCCATTGGAAACCATGTCATCGACCCAGAAAACACCCAGCTTTGGGATTAAATCCCTCACTCCACCTCTAATCCTCGCTGGATGAGAGGCTGCAGCGAGGGCTCCGTGTGTGCGGGGTGGTTTTGCTGTGGATGTGCCGTGCTGATGAATAACCGGTAGGTGCTTTGCTGTTCTCAGGGGAGGGGGTGGAGGGTGATGGATGTCACCCTGGGGTTTGTCCCTGCCCATGGGGCTGGGGTGTGGGATGTGGGGATGTGGAGCCTGGCCCTGTGCTTGGAGCTGCTGCAACTTTCTCTGGAGCCTTCTTTATTGGTGTATTGATGTAGAGAGTGTCTCTGGTCAGATCTGTCCAGATAGGCAGTGCCTTCCTTGTAATCGTCATCATTCCTTGTGCGTGCTGAGTCCTCCCAGCCAGGTTCTATCCCAGGGGCGTGTGCTCAGACCTTGCACAGTGTGTCCATGCAGCCTCTGTGCTACCGGGGCTTTCGGTGATGCTCCTGCTTTAACCTCACCGTGCCTTAGGACTTCTCAGTCTCTTCTCCTATTCCTCCTCATTGTATTCATCTGGCGCCCAGGAGGCTTCAGGCTCTGTCCTGGGGTTCCCCACAGGGCCTCATGTGAGAAGGTGAAGGACATGTTGCCGCCAGGACCTGAGGATGCCTCTCACAGCTCAGCTCTGCTGGGTTTTGGCTAAAAGCAGTAACTTTTGTGTTCTGTGCAGCTTCAGAGCTGAGTTTGGAGCATTCCTGGCTGCAGGATCAGCAGGGCTGTGTGTCAGTGGGCTTAGCACATCTGAGATGGGGATTGCGCCGTCAGCAGTGCCTGGTGTGGATCAGCAGAGCTGAACCGTGAGACAGCCCAGCCAAGCGCTGCCTCTGGTGCTACCTCAGTGCTGTGACCAGGTGAGCCCTGTCCCTGCCTCGTGTGACCCTCCATGCCCGGTGGCTGTGGGCACCCTGGGGACATGGGGAGGGCAGATAGCAAAGTGTTGCTGGGTCAATCCATCTGGGGTTCTGCTCCTGTTATTACCAGGATTGTGTTCACCTCTTGCTCGGCTGATGCACCCGAGATGCTTCTCTCAGCTCCTTCCTCCCGTGCCTGCCAAAGGAGAAGGCACTGCAATGGCAGCACTGGGTCTCCCATGGATTTACCCAGGAAGACGTTACAGCGCTGGGAGTGGGCTCGACGTGCTGCTGCTCCTGCAGCCTCTCTGAGCAGCAGAACTGTTGGCAAAGGCATCGCACGAGGCTGAAGCCGTGGTCCCGGTGGCAGCAGCTTCCTGCAGCTCATGGGGCCGGAACTGCCCGCGGGCAGTGCCAGCTGCTCACTGCCACCGTGGCACTGGGACAGCTGCTTCCAGCCCGGAGGTTGCTCAGTCAGACAGAAGAGGAAAGAAGCCGCGAGCAAGAGCCTCGTTAAATCTCTTTGTGAGAGCCCTTTACCTTGGAGAGCCAGAGCTCTCCAAGCACATCAGAGCCAGGATCTGGCCCCTGTGTGCACTCCAGGTGGGGACTGGCCCCTCTCGTGGCGTTGGCTCTTCTGCTTTATGTATTCCTGTGAGGGTCCAGGAGATCTCAGCACAAAGTCTCGGCTTCTTGTGCATCTTCTGTGCTGGTCCCAGCATGTCCTCGCCATGCTGTGATGCCCTGAAGGACCATCCAGCGGGGCCTGGCTGGCATCATGTTTGTCCGGAACCCATGGCCAGTGTTGGCTTCTTCCATTTCTTAGAGCCACAGTGGGAATTTCTTTTCCTTGTGCCAAACAGGAGATGGTTGAGGCCCTCAGTGCCATGGCTTAGTGGTGGCCTTGGCAGTGCTGGAGTCAAGATTGGACTTGATGATCTTAAAGTTCTTTTGCAACCCAGTTGATTCGATGATTTGTGAATACAGACTGGGCAGCCTGGATAAGGGTTAGGGACTGGAGCCTGTTAATGCAGCTGGGCTGGTGGATTTGCCACTGTTTAACCCTAATCCTCTCTGTATCTCATGGGGTCACACATCTGTCATGGTGCAGGCAGGGACAGCGCAGGACTGCCCTGAGTGAGGTCCTCTTTGAGGAGCTCCACCATGGGCAAGGTGTGCTTGATGGGTTGTGCAGTGCTGAGCCTGCCTTACGGGGGAACACTGAGTCTTCATGGCATCCCTGGTAGTGTTCAAGGCCAGGTTGAACACAGGGGCTTGGAGCAAGCTGCTCTAGTGGAAGGTGTCCCTGACCGTGGCAGGGGTTGGAGCTGGAGGAGCTTTAAGGTCCTTTCAGCCCAAAGGAGGCTGTGATGCTGTGATTCTATAAAAGAAAAGCAATAGGGAGTGGGATGATTCTTGGTGTCAAACTCAGGTTTTTATACTGAGCCTGGCAAGGCTGAGCCCAGCACTTTCTTTCAGGCTTTCACCACCAGCCCTGCTCCAGGGAGAAGCAGCTCCTGGTATGCCTGCGTCCTGCAGCCAGGGGGGATGCTCGTGAGCTGACTGAGGTCACTCCAAGGATTTGGGACAGATCTACTGTAATTGAAGCAGTCTGTATTGATGTAGATGTTTCCTGGTTGCTGTCCAGCCGCTGGCACAGCTGTGGGCACCATCGCTGTCGCAGCAGATGGCTACACTCAAACCTACGTCCCAGTCTGATATGATTTGGGATTCAGGCTTCCTCTATCCTTACATTCCCCTTTTCCTTTCTGCTCAGAGTCTTGTGGTGGGGGAGAGGACAAATGAGCCCTCTCTTGGTGCAGACGCTCGTGTTTATGCCAGAAGCACTGATGTGGTGGGAATATGTTCAGAGCTAATGAGGATCAGGAACCGCCCTGCCCCTGGGGGCTTTTCTGCAGCAAGCAGATGTGTCCCAGGGTTTTGATGACTCCAGGAAGGAAGGGAGCACTTATCTCCGAGGCAGCAGCCCTAATGTGGAGCTTGATGAAGTGACAGCTCCTGCTGTATAATTCACCAGTGAAAGAGAGATGATTGAACACATCTGGCGGTGCCTTCTCTTGTGGCACTCCTGGGTGATGAAGTGGTCCTTGTCCCATGCAGGCAAAGAAAGGGTCTGCTTGAGGAGCAGGAGGTGTTGCTCCTGGAACGGTAGGCATGTCCCTGGTACGTTTTTTCTTCCCTAAAGGCTAGATGGACAAGGCTGTTCCTCCAGGATGCTCGAGGAAAGTGGGACTGTGGGTTTGAGTACATTCCCATCAGCCGTGTGTTGGAGGTGATGAAACCTTGCTAGGACTTCCTGAGAAGTTGTTACTTCGTGTGGTTCAGACCCTGGGCAGAAATCTGGTGTATCTCAATTGGATCATTTACTCTTTTGAGCTAATGAAACTCACTTCTTTGTTTCTTGCCCCTTGTTTTAACTGAGGAACCACCACCACTGGGTAGGATGTGGATGACCTTGGGATGATCCTCTCCAGCTGCATAAATAACCCGTGGGCTGTTGATGGTGTTCCCATTAGCCTGTGACAAGCTGTGAAATGTGCTCCATTTGCCATGACAAATGTGTGAATGGTGCTAAATTTACCCACTGCTGCTGGGCACAGGGACAGATGGTGGTGGTGGTACCAGGGCTCACCTCTGGCTCCCCAGCAGGGTCTTGGTGCCACCTTGCTTCTTCCTCCACGGCAATTTGCAGGAGCCTCAGTAGTGTTTTCCCATGAACACAAACTCCTTTGGCCACCTTGGCTGTGCTTCCTTGTCTTGAGGGTGATTTGCACTCCACCATCCAATGCTGGATTAGGTCCTGCTGCAATTTGTAGAGGATGAGAAGCCACCTCCATCCTTCCTGCCACCTGCCTTCAGGTACTGCTGGGCTGCCCTGGGACTTGTGTCTGTACTGCAGATGGATGGAGCTTGCTGTTCTCTTTAGCAAGCTTGCTTGAAACAGGCCCCCAATGCAAGAGGGATGTGGAGCTGCTGGAGCAAGGCCAGAGGAGGCCACGGAGCTGCTGCGAGGGCTGGAGCAGCTCTGCTCTGGAGCCAGGCTGAGAGAGCTGGGCTG